>PVIH01011847.1:8056-66931 GCA_004025045.1 Sigmodon hispidus | reverse complement strand
GAAGAGAAATGTCAAGATGTGTTGGGAGGGGGAAGGGACCTTGAATGAGGATATACAGGGATGGGAAAAAAAATTTCAGAGGGAAAGCTGAACACATAGTAAATTTATGTGTAGCAATCTTATTTGCATTACCACCCTTGATATGCCATGCTTATGATTCTTATCCTGTTCATAGTTATTGTTAACTTTTCCTCATTTTGAATTCATGTTACTTTTTTTGTTAAATATAAAATAAAGAAGAAAAAAAATAAAAGTTCTAGAGAGGTCAGGAATATAGGGAAAATTCATAAGTATAATAAAGGTGATTTAAAACAAACCAATAGCCAACATCAAAGTAAATGGAGAGAAACTCAAAGCAATCCCACTAAAAATAAAAAAAAAACTAGACAAGGCTCTCCCCTCTCTCCTTATCTATTCAATATAGTTCTTGCAGTTTTAGCCAAAGCAATAATAGAATGACAATGGATTAATGGGATAGAAATTGGAAAAGAAGTGAAGATATTTCTATTTGTAGATGATATGATTGTATATATAAGTGACCAATAAATTTTACCAGGGAACTTCTACAGCTGATAAACTCCTTCAGCAATGTAGCAGGATACAAGATTAATTTAAAAAATCAGTAGCTCTCCTATACACTAAAGACAAACAGGCTGCAAAAGAAATAACGGAAACACCGACCTTTATAATAGCTGCAAATAGAATTAAATACCTCGGTGTAACCATAACCAAAGAAGTAACAGATCTGTTTGACAAAAACTTTAAATTACTGAAGAATGAAATTGAAAGGGGATATGAGGAAATGGAAAGATATTCCATGCTCCTGGATAGGTAGGAACAACATAGTAAAAATGGTAATCATATCAAAGCAACCTACAGATTCAATGCAATTCCCATAAAAATCCCAACACAATTCTTTATAGACCTTGAAAGAAGAATACTAAATTTTATTTGGAATGACAGGAAAGCCAGGATCCCCAAAACAATTTTGCTCAATAAAAAACCTCAGGATGCATCACCATCCCAGACTTCAAGTTTTGTTATAGAGTTACAGTATTAAAAACAGCCTAGGACTGGCATAGAAACAGACTTGTGGATCAATGGAATTGAATAGAAGAGCCATACATTAACCCACACACCTATGAATACCTGATTTTTGACAAAGAGGTAAAAAATATTCAATGGAAAAAAGATAGTATCTTCATCAAATAGTGTTGGCATACATGGATGACAGTATGTAGAAAATTCAAATAGATCCAAGTGTATCACCCTGCACAAAATTCAAATCCAAGTGGATCAAAGACCTAAACATAAAAGTATCTACACTGAACTTGATAGAAAAGAAAGTGGGAAATATCCTCCAACACATTGGCCACTTCTCAAATATAACCCCAGTAGCATAAACACTAAGAACAACAATCAATAAGTGGGATCTCCTGAAACTGAGATGTTCCTATAAGGCAAAGGACACAATCATTAAAACAAAACAACAGCCTACAGAATGGGAAAAAATTTTCACCAACCGTACAAGTGACAGAGGACTGATCTCTAAAATATATAGAGAATTCAAGACACTAGAGCCCAAAACCCTGAATAACCTAATAAAAAGGGGGGGGGGTACAGAACTAAAAAGGGAATTCTCAGCAGAAGAATTACAAATGCCTGAAAGGTACTTGAAAAAATGCTCAACATCATTAGCCATCAGAGAAATGCAAATCAAAACAACTTTGAGATATCATCTTACATGTGTCAGAATGGCTAAAGACAAAAACACAAAGGACAGATTATGCTGGAGAGGATGCAGAACAAGGGGAACACTCCTCCATTGTTGTTGGGAGTATAGATTTGTTCAGCCACTCTGGAATGCAGTATGAAGGTTTCTCAGAAAACTGGGAATCACTATCCCAAGGATCCAGCTATACCACTGTTGGGAATATAACCCTACAGATACACATTCACACCCCAAAAGCATTAACTCAACCATATTGATAGCAGTATTATTCATAATAGCAAGAGCCTGGAAACAACCTAGATGTCCATCAGCTGAGCATTGGATTAGCAAACTGTTGTACATCTACACAATGGACTACTACTCAGCAGTAAGAAAAAATGATATAACAAAATTTAGAGACAAATTAGTGAATTTGGAGAATATCCTCCTGAGAGAGGTCACACAAACCCAGAAGGATAAGCAACGGATGTACTCACTCATTAGTGGACTTTTAAGCAAAAACATTCTTTTTTTTAATTGAAAGATGATGCATGAATAAAGTGATTTAAAACACACACACATATGCAAAACAAAACAAAACATCTGTTCTGATTGTAGAAGTTGCTTACCAGGACTTTGTAGTGGCCATAGTGCATCCGTGGGCATTAGCTGTGACCTACTGTGCTTTCTTCATCTGTAGCTGAGCCTAACCTGGCTTGAGGATCTTTAGATTTTATTTTTTATGTTTTATGTATTTTAGAGAAAAGAGAAGTTTTATTACTGTGCATTTTTATCTATTCTGAATGTTTTTCTTTTTTATATAAAGTTTGATATTGATTTTCAAAAAACAATAAAAAAGAAGCAAAAAGCTCCTCCAAAACAAAGCAAAACAAAAAGAAAACAGGGGCTACAGAGATGGCTCAAGAGGTTAAGATCACTGGCTGGTATTCCAGAGGCTCTGAGTTTAATTTCTAGCAACCACGTGGTGGCTTACAACCATTTATAATGAGATCTGATGCTCTTCTCTGGCATACATGCAGGCATAATACTGTACTTAATAAATAAATATTTTTTCAGAACAAGAAAAAAGAACAGTTCCCTTTATTTAGTTACAAAATTTTTCTTCTCATTGTGTCTCCTGAGAACTTATTTTGGATCTGGTATTGAAACTTATACTTGAGTGTCAATACTTAACCATGATGCCATCCCACATGCCCTCATATTTATATCTTTAAAAGGTAGAGAGAGATCATAGGACATTGGAGTATTCTGAGAGTAATCCTATTCTAGACATATGTAAAAATCACATTTATTTCATAGTGAAAATCACTATGAGATACTGCTTTTATAAATTTCCTCAAGAAATTGCAATTGACACTTAAAATAAATTCCCAGAAATAGAATTTCTGGTTTACTATAAAATGATAGCAAAGGCATTACTTGATGCCTAATCTCAATTGTCAACCTGATGAGAATGAGAATTACAGGCCTCTAGGGAATAATTCTGATTAGATTAACTGAAATGGGAAGAGGTTCCATTGTGGAAATTTACCAGGCTGCAATATGGTTCTAGACTACATAAAAAAGGAGAAAGTGAGCTGAGTGTAAGCATTTACATCTGTTTCCCTAATTGTGGTGGTAATGTGCCCAGCTACTGCCTCAAGCTTGCCCTGCTGTGGCTTCTCTGCTGGACAGACTGTGTATGCTGAACCATGAGACACAATAAGCCTACCATCCTCTCCCCTCCCTTTCATCCTGCCTTCAGTTACTTTTCTCAGGGTGTTTTGTCATAGCAGCAGCAAAAGTAAAGCATTTTGATAAAGTGATAATGAAATACACTACCATTCCTTCTGTGCATCTAATATCTGAAAATTTTTATTCCCATTCAAACGCAACTGTTTTCAAATTGCAATAATTATGTAAGGCATCACCATTTGATATATTCTTTTCCACAAAAAAAGGTAATTTAAAAGGTAATTTTAAGGTTCATCTGATTCAAAGCCCCAGAAAATGAAGCAATTTTTCATTACCACCAGAAGTGGCCAATGAGGTAGGTCTTCATCTTTATTTCCAGTTAAATAGGCTTTGTTTTAAAAAGGTATAAAATCTGTGCTTGATTATATTTGGATTCTAAATGGATGCCATGTTATTTCTCATTATTCTAAGAATTTCTACCTTACTGTAATGCTTATATACACAAACAATTCAATTGAACACTCTTATATACAGAAGATACTCATAAGGATGCTAGCTGAAGGCAGCGGGTTGAAAAGTGGTAACAGTCCAGTTCACCCTAGTCTATAGCGCAGCATCAAATCTTAATGTGAAACCCATGCACCTAAGAGGACTTTGCTGAACTCCTGACAGTGTGGCCAGCAGGCATAGAAGAGGCTTCCTCAGTTACAGGAACACCTACATTGTGTAAATGCAAAACCCTGGTTCTTCAACGAGTTCTCGCCAGCATGGTCAAGGGAATGGAAGCTCTCTATTTAGCAGCTGGTGAGTGTTCTGTAGTGTCACAACTAGCTGGACTCAGCTACTCTCTCTTAAACCTTAACTTGACAGACTGACCGTACCAGCTGGTCCTGTTTCAGTACATACTTCTTTCTGGAAAAAGGTGTTCGTTTGCATATCTTGTCGTGAAGCTGAGAGAAAACAGTGAAAATTACATTTAATATAGCAAAGCCCCAAACTGTTTTTCTTTGGTTAAATCTACATTGAATCATTTTACTTTGAGTTCTCTTAAGATGCTTCCCTGAGCTATGGAGGTCAGAAGGTCAGACAGAATAGGAAGGGAGAAAAACTGCTCAGAGCAAAACAAGATTGTATGTCAACACAGTATCAATGGATGCTAAGTCAGGAAAGCTGTAGTCTCATCCATCTATGCTAACTCTCCCTCAAATGGCTTTAGTTAAGTCCTACAGTTATGTTCTCCGTGTGTGTGTTTGTGTGTGTGTGTGTGTGTGTGTGTGTGTGTGTGTGTGTGTGTTTGCATTTGTGCATGTGTATATCTCTATATATTATATTTTATAATGATAAACTAAAGAAAAGCATTCCCTGTGGAGCATGGGAGATGGAATCTTTTTTTTTTGAGAGCAATACCAGCAACAAGCAGAATTAATCTTTTATAGGAGATAAGAACAGATGGTAGCTGGTGGCTCTGCTTCAAGAAAACACCGTGTCACCTTCTGCCCTCATCTTAGTTTAGGGATAGAATCAGAAGCTGAATATTTACTACAAATGGTAAAGAATATTGCTTTTGGGAGACATTTCATCCTGCACTTCATATTCTCTTAAAATGAACAGCAAACTTGATACTGGATTTTTGACAGTGCTAGAGTGATTTCTGTTAGAATCTATTAAGTATATTAACATTTAAACAGGCTACCATGAATCCCTGTTATTTATAAGAGAATACATTTTGTTTTATAATGCCTTGTGAACTCTCAAATCATAGCAGACAGAATGTGGGATCTCTCAGCCTTCAGTGGTTGTTCAACCTCACTACAGTGAAAGGTTTTTACTCTCATTAAAAAGTAAGGTTTCATTTTGCCACAAAGAAAATGTGGGGGTTGGTTGCCTATTTTTAAGATCTTAGAAACTTGAGAATTCCAGCATCCAGCTGGCATGGAATATAAAAGTTAGAAAGGAACTGTGACTCAGAAACAATCAGCACTATCCATCTGCTTCTATAGTCAACTACGATGGTTGTTGTAAACTATGGTGGTTTGAATAAAAAATGTCCATTAGAGGTGAAAATATTTCACACTTTATCCCCAGTCAGTGGTACTGTGAGGAGAGATTTTGGTGTTGAAGCCTTGTTGGAGAAAATACATTACTGGAGATGAGTTAGGAGGGCTTATATAGCCTTGTCTACAGCTCTGCTTTTTTTTCCTGGTGCCATGCTATATATTCCCTGCCATCATGGATTGTAACTCTCTAAAATCATAAGCCCTAATACACCCTTCAGTCTTGTTTATTTTGACCATGATGTTTTATGATAAAAAAGAAACAAATACATAGCTAAATCCAAATATTATCATTTCTCCCCCTAAACTCAGGGTACTCATCTTGTTTGGTGAGGGTTTAACTTTTCTGTCCTTGCATCTACTAAAGTGCTGGTGATGTTCTGTGTTTCATGAAGGGCCATGGCATGTTCATTCTTACACTTGTGTCTTTCATTGTTAGAAACATTGTGGATGATGCCAGCATCTATAGGGTGCCAGAGAGGGTGGGTGCCTATGCTTTGCCCTCCAGCATCTCTTCATAGCAGTTCTTGACACAGTTACATTACCTCCTACAGACCTACTTCTATGTTTTCTCATACTCCTTACTTCTCCTGTATCAGTTCCTTCTCTTCAAGGTTACTGAGCCTTTCAGGCACTTAATTTTTCTCTGTTCCCTTAAGCTTGGCTCTTTCTTGTCAAAAATCTCTTGACACTATGTCCTTCTCACCGAAGCCCTGTGGGTGCCCCACCAACAACACCTAGAATCACTCATCTGGGTTTCTGCTGCAGAGAAGCTAAAAATGTAGCACATGTATGGCCTTTCTTTCTTTTGAGTCTTCATTCTTTCAGTTCACTGATTCAGGGAAAGATGAATGTCCCTACTGTGAAAAATATTTCCTTAATTCTAAGTATTTTATCTTTTTTCTATATTGCTTTCCTTTTGTATGCAAGCTTCTTGAACCTTTACTCTTGTTGTTTTCAATTTGAAATTTTTAATCTCACAAAGGTATGGATCTTGGATTCATAATTTTATAAGAAAATTAATCTTTGTAATACTTTATGAATTGGCAAAGCCTTCCTTTGTTCCCTCCCCTTTTCCATCACTGCTTTCATTCCTCTCTCCCTCCCTCTCTCCTGTTTTTTTACATCTTCCTCTTTTCATATATTTACCATATATGTGCAAAAGTGGGCATTTATTTGTATATATATATATATATATATATATATGCTCAATATTTAAAATCACATGTCTTGGGGTCAGCAAAATCAATAGGTGGGTCAAAGGAGCCTTCTCTAAAGCCCGAAGACCGGAGTTTGATACTCAGGTCTCATGTGGAAGAAGAAAATTGAATCCTACAAGTGTCCTCTGACCTGAAAAGATGTGCTTTAATGCGTGCAAGCTCCTTATCCATCCTTAACACACACATAAATATAAAGGTTTCAGAAAGTACTGTCATCACAAAGTACAACTCCATGTGTCAGTGAAATCCTCCAAGATTTGTCAAATCTGGCTACCCTTTTTAGCTATAAAGGTACATGACCTGTTTCTCACACTTAACATCTTCTCTCCTTCACATACTCCTCCTTTAGTTTTGTAATATTATTTTTGTGCTCATTTTAAGCTTTTCTCTCTCTGTAGCTACTTCCTTTCTTGTCATCTCAATTGTCAGTATTTCCCAGGATTCTGAAACTCACTGTTTAGCACCATTGCTAAATTCTCTGGCTTGTTCATTTATTTATACACCAGTGATGTCTGATTCCAGACCCCAGGTCAGAAACTTTGCTGAGAACTGTCCTTCTGGTCTCTTTAAAGTCCACATGCTCAAAATGTCACAAAACAGCTTATCCATAAAACTTGTTCACTGTCTTGTATTCCCTTTTCAAGAAAAATGCCAGGACTTGTGTCTGTTAGTGTCTTGTACAGCAGAAAGTTATGCACAAATGTTTCCAAATTCATCACATAATTTTTTACATATTTCTTTAATTAATTAATTGATTTTCTTAAGGATTAAACACAATTGGCAAATTCTTAACCAAATTAAACAAAAAAGGGAAGATCTAGTTCAATAAAACTAGAAATTGAAAGACAAACATTATAACAGATGCGAATGAAATTCCAGAAAATCATACAGACACACATTATAAATTTGTTTCAATAAATTAAAGATTCTAAAAAATCTGGTGAGTTTTTAGATAGCAAAATTAAACCTAAATTCAATGAATGATTTTAACAAATGCATGTTTTCTTAATCCTTTAAAATTATATTCAAACCATTCTTTGAGTTTATCACTTCTTTTCTAAGCATTTTTCTGTGTTCTTAATCATTTGAAATGCCTTCTTTACAGACTTGCCAAATTGGTCTTCAAACCCCAATCCAAACAATTGTGATAAGCTGTGCATGTAATCTCCACATTTAGATCTCTCAGAGGTCTGTGGATCTTTCCTCTAGTTGATAAATGCATTAACCTTCTGAAATAGCTCCTGTATTCTTCCTCAACATCATCTCTGGCTATTCACACATGTCCAGGTTCTCCAGATTATTTCATACTTTATCATTCCTTAAATTTGTATAACTTGCTTCTTTTTCTTGAAAGGTCTCCTAACTTTTTTCCCATTTTGATAAGTCTATCTCATTTCTTTAAGAAGTAGTGTCAGACACCTAGTAGACAGCAGGGGCTAGGATATAAAAAAGGCAGTTCTAGAAATTAGTTGAAGTTCTTGGCCAGTGAGGTTTCATGGACTTCACAAACATTAAAAGCTATTTCCAGTCTCTTGGTTGCCATCTAGGACATGACAAGAAGACAAGAAATTTTTGACTCAAAAACCATAGAGAAATAGAGCTTGTTATGACTTGGAAGCTTTGCCCTGCTGGATAGGTTTTCTAGTGATAAATGGTAAAGATACCAGAAAAGATCATTTATCACCCATAAGTCTTAACCAGGTGTAAACCTTGTGAGCTATAATACTAACTGGGTGAAACAGTCTCATGAACACTGTAATAGTCACCAAACATTTTCTGATTAAATTGAAGGTCCACTGCACAAAATGAAACTAACACTTGGCATCAGTATTGGGCCAAGAACATGGCCAGACAGATTAGAGATCCAAGGGAAGAACTTCTTAACACCATTGTTCTGCTAGGTAGATACAGTATTAATCTAACTTCTAATAACCAGTCATCATATGCATAGATCAGTCATCTCTTGTCAGAGAAGCATCTATTTGAAGAAGATATTGTTAACACAGATCAACTGTTCAAAATGAGAGAGTAAGTGACTGCAGAACCTCCATCCTTGCAGGGAACTATCCTCTTCTTCCATCTCTGAAGATTCAGGGATCATTTCAGAAAACAGGATGAAAGCAGTAAAAGAGCCAGAGGTGCTGGATGACTACAGGAGGAGTGTCTCCTCATCATAGCAGCAAGTATGGACCTACAGCACGACAGCACGGACAAGACCTGCGCAAGCTTAAACCAGACAAAATCTCAGCATGGAAAGGGGAGCTGAGGCCAAGGTTCAACCTCTTAAGAGTTATTGTCTAATTCTGGGTGTTGGGAGAGTAGGCATTAGTTTTCTTTAAAATAGGTTGAACATGCTCAAGCAGAAGGTGAAATATCCGAGAGTATTTGGACAGCACAAGTTAGCCTGAGTAGGAAAATGAATAAATAAATAAATCTAAAAAGAGATAAAGAAAAATGGAAGGGAAAAGGCAAAATTGTGTGGGAAGGAAAGAGGTGGAGGACATGGGAAGAGATGGGACAGGAAGAGTGACTATGACCATAATAGGGTATGAAATTTTCAAAGAACTATTGAAGGAGAAAATGCATGTCTAGTTCTGGTATGGTTGCTCCCACCTCTGTGTTTAGAGTTCAGGACTTTTCCTCATTTTCAATTCTTTCCAGGCTCCATAGCAATCCATATAATTCCCAAGATGGAAAAGAATTGCAGTAAGCACTAAAAGAATGAATGGGCTCTAATATTTTGGCACTTATGTCATCAAACTCTCAATTGATGCTGTCAGAATCTCAATAAAACCCACTATGTATCAACTGGAAATTTAGTTAGCAGCTTTAAAAATCACATTCTTAAACTCAAAGAGGCACATTCACACTCCAAAGGTATTAGCTCAACTATGTTCATAGCAGCATTATTTGTAATAGCAAGAACCTGGAAACAACCTAGATGTCCCTCAACTGAAGAATGGATTAACAAACTGTGGTACATCTACACAATGGAATACTACTCAGCAGTAAGAAAACATGATATCCTAAAATTTGCAGGCAAATGGATGGATTTGGAGAATATCCTCCTGAGCGAGGTATCACAATCTCAGAAAGATTAGCAGGGGATGTACTCACTCATTAGTGGTCTCTAAACAAACAAACAAGAAAAAAAGCCAAGCATGCCCAAGCAGCAAACCACAACCACTGAACAGCTTGGGATCAGAAACACCCTGAACTGACCCTTCAGATCCCACTCCAACTATAGGAACACCTGACTCAGTCTTGAGGGAGGGGGGACAAAACTGGATTTGCCAGGAGTGGAGACTGATCTAAACATTATTGGGTCAGTGGGACCATAGGACTGTATGCTGCCTGCCCAGGGAGGGGACGGGGATTTGTGGAGAAGAAAAAATGACCTGATGAGGCGGGAGGGGGAAGGGACCTTGAATAAGGATATACAGGGATAGGAAAAAAAAAATTCAGAGGGAAAGCTGAACACAAAGTAAATATATGTGTAGCATTCTTATTTGCATTATCACCCTTGATAAGTCATGCTTACGATATTTATCTTCTTTATAGTTATTGTTAACTTATTAGCATTTTAAATTCATTTTACTGTTTTTCTTGATAAATACAAAATAAATAAAGAAGGAAAAAAGAAAAATGAAACGTAAAAAATATCACATTTTTAGATGGTTGAAGTTAGCTTAAGAATTAATATAATTTCTAGTCTTTATACTTGGCATGTTGAAGCAACTGAACATGCAAGGGTCCTGCAGAGTGACACACTTGTCTGTGAAACCACAGTTAACATTTCATTTTATCTTGCAGGTACTTTTCTTCTTTGTGACCTGGTATGGTATCACCTTAATATTAATGCTAGGAAGGTCACTTAGGAGATGACTAATGCAATTAATTTAAGCCTGTGAGAAAAAAATATTTTCTTATATATTATACTTTGATATATCCAAACTAATCTTCTAGAGACTTTAGTGTTGAAATTTAAGGTAACAATTCTGCAAGCTTAACACCATTAACAGGATCAATATCTTTTAAGACTTATTCAAAACCTATATTTAGTTAAAGATGAAAATAAATATATCTTCCAGGTGAAATATACAGAGAAACAGCACAATGTTGATATAATCACTAATTCTGAGGACAGAAAGCGTTCTTTGGTGCTGTGAAGATAAAAGAGCATGTTAGAAGACAGAAAACAACCATGGTACAGATGAACTAGCAGGAATTTGAGAAACAAGTTTTTCTTCCATAGGTGATAATGACTAATCAGAATGCAAGATGCAGATCATCTAGGTGTCTACTGAGTTCTAATGGGGTCTGGGCTTTGTCTGACAGAGGTGATAGTATAAGTTCAATAACACATAGTGTGCATATCCTTGTGAGGGTAGATTTAGTGGGCTATTTTTATCATATAGTAATGTTGAGATTACAGTAGATACAGATCACTTGATAGGACAGAGATATTAGTGAAATGTCTTCTAAATAGCAATAACAAATGTAGAACATCTACTACAGTACAAGAGATATACTGCATTAAGTAGTGTATAAGTGTTAATTTGCTTTGGCATGTTTGGTTATCATTAACCCTCCAGCTTCCCATGTTTTAGCTGAAAACAGACAGTTGTAAGGGGAAGTGGAGCAGACAGCAACAACAGCCCTGCAGTCTGAAGCTGGGACCCACTTCTGACCTGTGTGCTGAGTTGATAACATAGGAAAGAGATTTCACAAGCATGCTCAAGTTACATGTTCACAAAATTGAAAGAAATTGGCAGAGTATACTGATAAGGAGGCAGTGAACATGACTTATGAGGCAAGAGTATAAACTCCAATATATTGTTATTTGACTAAAGAATGAAGTCCTTGATACATGAGTATCGGAGGAAAGTGACTTGTGGCATACAATACTAATTTCTGAAATTTTAAAAATGCATCACCATGAAGGGAAAGGATATTCATTATGGTCCCTGGAGACCTAACTAGAAGTCAGGGCATGAAATTAAATATGAGAAAATGTAGCCTCTATATCTACAAAGTTTTCCCAAAAGTGATATCCATTGAATTGTGGAATGGCCTCAAAATGAAAGTGGTAGGCAGCCATCCTGTAAGTTATTTCACACAAGAGTGGACAAAGTGTTCAACGATAAACCCGTGGAAAGAAATTCACAGGGCTGCTGTGATGAAGAGCAGAATGAAGAGCCCATTAGAAGCTCCTACTCATGCCTCTAGGATCTCTACGTCCTTTAAGCAAATATGTCTTCTACTGTAAATATATTCATGTCATAGCTTTGAGTTTATGTTTATCATCTCTACTTTTTTATTTTTGATAAGACTCTCCTTCAATTTTAAGTTTCTTGGTTTGCTCAAAATATATAAACCATATTTCTATTACTATCCTGAGCTCTCTTATGACTGCTTCAGGAAGGGGACAAAACAAGCAACTGGTATTTAATTTATTTTACCTTTTATCTTGAAATGTATATACTCGAATTTCAGCTAGCAGCCTTGAATGCAGGTGAGAGTGATGAAACATTCATGTTTTATTTAGTAGTATAAATTCCATCCTAAAACAAAAACCTCATAAACACACAATTTCTGTGTATTTTATTAAAAACAATTCTGTTGCTTATGAGCATTTATTAGCTGAACTTTCACTTCTATGACAATTTGTGAGAAATGGACTAAAAGTAATGGTTATAGACCAAAGAGATATTTAAGGCTGTGCATTGGAAATAACCATTCCCTCCAGAGGATCTCCTAATCCAGTCTTCATATTAGGATGAGGAATGTGGACTTGTCTGGAGTGGATGCTGACCTAAAATGATAAATGTATGTAGATACATGAACTATAATACTTAGCTAAGTGGGAATGTATTGTAAATTTTAAGCAATTTCTAAAAAAAAAAAGCCACTAAGGAACTAAAACATTATCTTTATATAAATGAAAATATCCCATTTCACATGTAAGGCTGATTTAAGGGCTGAGGCACTATTTCAGTGAGTAGAGTGCTTGAGTCTCCAGAACCTAGATAAAGCCAGGTATCATAGACTGAGGGTGTAATATCTGCATTTCTTTGCAGGGATGGGTAGTGAGGCAGGAGGATCTCTACAAGTTCCCAGGCCAGGTAGCTTCATGTAAGTAATGGTGATCAACAAAAGAGACTTGATCTCACATAAAGTGGAAAGAGTTGTCTTCTAACCTCCACACATACAACATCTCAAGTGTGGGCACACATCAGACAGACAGACAGACAGACACAACTGATTTAATTCTTTTTTTTTTTTTCAAAGAAGTCACACTTTCTATCCTTGTATATCCTTATTCAAGGTCCCTTCCCCCTCCCGCCACATCAGGTCATTCTTTCTTCTCCACAACTCCTCATCCCCTTCCTGGGAAGGCAGCAGACAGTCGTGCCCCCCCACCACCACCCAAGAGTGAGTCATGTGTTCCTCTAAGGGGAGTGGGATCCAAGGAGTCAGTCCAGGGTGTTTCTGATCCCAAGCTGTTCAGTGGTTGTGGTTTGCTGCTTGGGCATGCTTGGCTTTTTTCTTGTTTGTTTGTTTAGAGACCACTAATGAGTGAGTATGTCCCCTGCTTATCTTTCTGAGTTTGTGATACCTCGCTCAGGAGGATATTCTCCAAGTCCATCCATTTGCCTGTGAATTTTAGGATATCATTTTTTCTTACTGCTGAGTAGTACTCCATTGTGTAGATGTACCATAGTTTGTTAATCCATTGTTCAGTTGAGGGACATCTAGGTTGTTTCCAGGTTCTTGCTATTACAAATAATGCTGCTATAAACATAGTTGAGCTAATGCCTTTGGAGTGTGACTGTGCCTCTTTAGGGTATACACCCAGAAGTGGGGGTTCCGATTCCGGGACAAGGTGCTGTGTGTAGAGCATGTCCCCAAGCACTCTGTAGCAGTCAGAGATAAACTCTGACTGCCAAGGTCCCCCCAGCTGCTGCTGAGGGAATTTGCATGGCCACCCTGCCTCCAACTGCTCAAACAGAGGATTGAAGACTTGAAATTCTGTCTCCTGCCCAGAGCAGAGGTAGAGATTGAGCAGACCTTTTGTTCAGAGGTGACAGGAGACACACAAGGCTGAGTGCCACAGCTGACCAGGAGCCACCTAATGGTGAACCACAGAAGTCATGAGCAGACGCCAGTGCAAAAATTGACATAATAATTTAAAGAACAACAAGGTAACTACAGAAGAAAGAGGCGATCCTACAACTACAAGATCTGAACTGAGTAATGAAGAGGAAACAGAAGGAAACAACACCAAAAATTCCTTTATGATGATCATTGAAGCTCTCAAAGAAGATATGAAAAATTGCCTTAAAGAAATAGAAGAAAATACAAACAAAAAATTAAAAGAGACTGATTTGATTCCAATAAGGAGTTTCCAGTGCATTAACTTAAGTAGGATAAGAATGTGTAGGTAGGACCTGAAGCCGAAGCTATGGAAGAATGCTGTTTACTGGCTAATAAAGGACCACCTGCCAAGGATGACACTCCCCACAGTGGGTCAATCCCTCGATCTTCAAGAGTTGTTATACTTCATACGTTGGTCTTAATGCCATTGACCATTATTCTCAAATGCCTCTAACTTTGTGTGAAAACCAACCAGTGCAAACAGCGATGCCATAAATAGCAAAACCCAGTTGCCTTAAGGGCTACAGTCAGGGTGGGGTGGAGAATTTATGAAGATTGCATAGAAGGTTTGCTTTTTTTTTTCCTTTTTTTATTATGAATAAAGTCTTATTTTTTTATCCATGTCCAAACTCCCTTCCCCTCCTGCACCTCCCAATCACTCTCTCTTCTCCCCATCTCCTTATCTCCTCCCCAGCAAGGACAGGAGGTCCTAAGATCCCAAGGTGGCTTAATTCAGCATCCACTTCAGGCAGATTCGCTTTCCTCACCCCAACATCAAGAGTAAGTCAGGTGTTCCTCTGGAGGGAATGGGCTCAAAGGTGCTGGTCTAAGGTGCTTCAGATTCCATGCTGTTCAGTAGTTGTAGGTTGCAGCTTGAGAATGCTTTGCTTTTTGTTTAAAGTCCACTAATGAGTGAGTATATCCCCTGCTTATCTTTCTGGGTTTGTGGTAACTTGTTCAGGAGGATATTCTCCAAATCCATCCATTTGCCTGCAAATTTTAGGATATCATTTTTTTCTTACTGCTGAGTAGTATTCCATTGTGTAGATTTTCCACAGTTTGTTAATCCATTTTTCAGTTGAGGGACATCTAGGTTGTTTCCAGGTTCTTGCTATTACAAATAATGCTGCTATGAACATAGTTGAGCTAATACCTTTGGAGTGTTACTGTGCGTCTTTAGGGTGTATACCCAGAAGTGGTATTGCTGGGTCCTTGGGGAGATTGATTCTCAATTTTCTGAGAAACCTCCATATTGTATTCCAGAGTGGCTGAACAAGCTTACACTCCCACCAACAATGGAGGAGTGTTCCCCTTGTTCTGCATCCTCTCCAGCATAGGCTGTCCTCTGTGTCTTTTATCTTAGCCAATCTAACAGGTGTCAGGTGGTATCTCAAAGTTGTTTTGATGTGCATTTCTCTGATGGCCACACATTATGAGTGCCATTTCAAGTGCCTTTCAGCCATTTGTAATTCTCCTTTTCATCCTTTTCTTCCTTTATTCTTCTCCCTTTTTGTTTTTTCCTCCCTTCATTATTCTCCTTGGCACCCACATTTTCTCTCCCTACTTTTCTCTCTCCTTTATTACTTTTTGTCTTCCCTCTTCTAGGTCTTTTTCTGTCTCCCTCCCTCTATCTCCTTCTCACTTCCTTCTTTTCGATGCACATATCACGAATATTCTCCCAGTAGGTGTCCTTGGTACTTGCTTTGGTGACTCTACACATAAACTAAAATGGTATCTGACTTGAAGATGGGAAATTCAGAGAACAACTTAAAATGTTTCTCTTCTTAAGATCTAAATATGTTAATAGTGATATAAAAATCTCATGAGAGAAATGTGCCATTCTTCTTGGCATTTTAATATAATTTAACATGATTCATTATTTGTATCATAAATACCTTTAAAACTGTAATGGGCATTTACATGTTACAGTGCATGTGCCATATCTCATTTTATGCTGTCCTACTCTGTGCTTGGTATATAGTAGTTTTAAAAAGGTTCAATGATCTTCCTAAAGTTTTTGAACCAATATATAAATTTAAGTAATAATGTAAATTGAGTACATGCAATGTCCTTTCTACGTAATGCCATTGTCTTTGAAGCTTCTAGCCCAGTGATGAAATGCAGGACTTTCTATGAGACCTTGAGCTCAGTAGTATGCAATGAGTGGCAGCATGATTTTTCGGATGGTACTATGAGACACAGGGATTAATTTTGATGCTCTGCTTTCTGTAGTGAGAATTTGTATGAACAGACAAATACACAAATATAAATCATTAAGAAGCCTGACCATCAGAACCAACTTTAAAAAATGCAATTTGCAGGCTCTGTCTTCCAAGAGAATCTCATTGAAGCTGATATTCTGAGTATTTGTGTTATAACCAATTCTCAGATAATTTTAATAGGAGCACTTGCTTATGAATCACCTTTTTGGACTTGTGCAACTTTCCTCTGCCTCATTAGTCCTCTGCCGCTGGAGGATAAGCTTCCCTGGGTCACTTTATCCTCTTTAGCCTCAGACCTTCTTGCTTTCATATGTCAGTCCTTAGGATGGGAAAGGCTCTAAACTGTGAACAGTCAGACACATTTCCTGATTTCTGCTGGAATGGATTGGTTCTCAGTTATTCCTTTTCTCTTTAACTGACAGCTTCATTTCTCTGGGACACAGTTTCCTCTTCCTTCCCTTCTCCCAAATCCTCAGTTTGCTTTTAGCTGAGGTTTGTTCTTCCACTTCACGGAGTGCACGATGGCTCCAGATCTTATCCACATCTCCAGTATTGAATTCTGGTATTAGAGAACAAGACTCAAGGAAAGGCTTGTAGAATAAGTGAATGGATTAATCAAGAATTAGTTTACATTCCACAGTATGTTCATCAGCTAGGAATTTTTATTTCTGAGGAGAGAAATATTGAATATTTTGTTAAGGAGAAGAAAGATACTTGTGTAGATGGCAGATCTGTAGATAATTCAGTGAGGAAACAGCAAAATAAGATCTGTTCTGTCACAGCCTGAAACTGAAAAATTAACACCCATTTTATTTTCTTAGTGAAGCATCCCACAATACATGTATACATATAGACACATATAAATATGTGTTTCTCATAACAAATACTTTTGTTTTTACTTAAGATTTATTTTTATTTTATGAGGGCGTGTGTGCATGTGCATGTGCGTGTGTATAGGCACTAGTGGTGCTCAGAAGAGGGCATCTGATCCCCCGGAGCTAGAGTTTCAAGCCTCTTTGAGCTACCTAATATAGGTGCTGGGAACTGAGCTTTGTTTCTCTGACAACCAGCAAGTGCTACTGAGCCATCTCTGTAACCCCTACTTTGCTTTCTGAGACAGGATTTAACATAGTCCAGGCTGGTCTTGAATGCTGATCATCCTGTCTCCACCTCCCACGTTCTGGAATTACACAGTGTATGCTACCATATATGTCTTATGACATACAATTTTATGAAAGACCCAGAAAAAAACTGAATTCAGACAGCTGTTTAAGCTAATTACAACATTAAAGCAAAGCTAGGTACTAGGTTGCAAATGTAAATTAAGGCTCTGTCTCTCTAACTTTGAGCTTCCTTCAGCAACAATGTCTTGGTTAGAATTTTCTATTCATAGCTTTAATTTTCTACAATTAAAAGGCTCTTTCCTGACTAGGCTACCTTTTGTGGCTGAATGGAGTAATTGTGTATTAATTATTTATATTTTATTTCATATAGTTATTTATTGCAGAGACTTAAATACTAGGGATGTTTAAGTATTTCCCCCTTACAATAACACCTGATTTAGCCTTTCAGGAAAGAAAGAAAATGCCCAGCGGTCAGAGGAGCACTGTGGCTTTGTGGCTATTTCCTTCAGAGGCCTGGAAACATGCCAGAGGATCACAGCAGCACTCTACTTTTATGTCTATTTCCTTCAGAGCAGAGCGCTGGCTTACATTTTAGCCAAAGGAATATATTAAGAGCTGTTTGTTCAGTATTTTGTAGATTTATATCAGGAATGCTCACTTTTCCAAAGCTGTGACATTAAGAATCTTTTCAAATCTAAACTTATTATTAATATTAGAAATTTTATTAAAGCTATATTTCAGAGTTAACATTACTAGTTCCAAAGTGGCTCCAGGAGAAACAATAGATACAACAGAGCTGAACAGTGCCAGAGCTTTGGGCCTCTGGTCCTTTCTTTATTGTCTAAGAGATGTATGCTTCTAATAGGGAAGTGGATTCACACTAACTACTTCTTAGTATAATCTTACTCTAAAGTGTTGTCAGTGCTTATTTGGTTCTAAGCTTCCAGGGCCCTTGGTTAGAATGCACTACGAAAATTCATATTTATAAATCCTAACCCTCAGTGTGATGGTATTCAGATCAAAGGCATTACATCATTAAGCCATATGGGTGCAGCTATCACCAACAGAATTTGTGCCCTTTTGGAAGTCATCTCAGAAAGCTATCTCTCTGTCTTGTTCCCATCATGTGAGAATAAGGCTACAGAATACAGCCCAGGAGATCATCAGAACCATGCCCATGCCCAGATTTCAAACTTCCAATGCTTCCAAAACAGGAACAGGATTCTGTTGTTTACACTCTACTCACTTATGGGAGTTTTTTACAAGTACTTAATTTGACCTTCACTCTTCTAAGGTATAAAAGTAGTTCCATCTTTGTACAAAGATTATGGCCAAAACTATATGGTTTATAGACAGTCCTCATGTCTTATAATCCAAGTAGATCTTGGGTTTTTGAAATGACAGGTCCTCAACCTCATAGATAATACAGAATTCTGAGGGTTTCTGACTTGAATATCCTCTTGGAGAGGAGCAAGAATATAATCAAAATATAGAACATAAATATTTTTCTGTAAAAGTCAATATCAAAACATCTCTCTCTTTCTCCTTCTTTCTCCCTCTCTCCCTCCCTCTCTCCCTCCCTCTCTCCCTCCCTCTCTCTCTCTCTCTCTCTTTCTCTCTCTCAAGATTTTCTGAGATTGATGCAGACATATCAATACTTATTTTTGATATTTTTCTTTAAATATTTAAGTTTCCTACTCTTCCCTATCCACAACCTCTGTCACATTATCTTTTATTAATTGGTTTGATTCCAGTACTGAGCATCTCTTGACTGTCTTCTCTTTTACTTCGAGAGTTTATCTGCTCAGTACTTCAGGGCTCGATATCTACCAGCTATACTGATTTCCTTCCTATTTGTGATCATTTGTAACCAAATTCAGGCTCTGGCATCTGGAAGGAAAAATGAATCTAAGTGTTTTATTGATCTTAGAGTTTTTCTAAGAATCTTTTTGTCTGATTGTGGATAAGTTAGAACCTTATTTAACTTATAGAACTTTGGAATTTTATCCCCATCTTCAAAAAAAGAATTAAAAATCCTCAGCTCTAGCTTTATTAGGAAGTACCCTGCCACAGCACCTAGTAATGAACTGACTTGCTATCCTTTGGCTTCTTGTATCATTTCCTTTGAGTTAAAGAAATAGTAAGTGCAATAGATTCTCAATTTACAAGATTGAGTGTCCTCATCATTCTGAAACACTATGAGTTTTTCTATGATTTTGCTTTGTTTAACAATAACACTGTCTTTCTGGGATGTTCTCCTTCACTCTGCTGGACCCAGGAACCCCCTAAGTTCCTTCCACTTAGGGTTAAGAGACTCATCCTCCTGAACCACAAAGACTGTAAGCTTTTTATCACAGCCTTTATACTCACTCAGATATTCATTTCTCTCCTACAGGACTTTGAATTTCTTCTTATTCAGAGTAAGTCTTCAGAAACATTTGTGAAATGTGCAATATTAAAAGGATATTATCACTTTTATTTGAAGTCAGATTTCACTACCTTAGCTGGTCTAGAAATCACTGTATAGCCCAGGTTAGGTTTGAATTAACATCAATTATGCTTTAGCATTCCTAGTGCTGAAATTATATCCATCACACTCTGTTATGCCTGGCTTCACCATTTTAAGTTTTGTCTTTTATTACATTTGTGTATGTGTGTGTGTGTGTGTGTGTGTGTGTGTGTGTGTGTGTGTGTGTGTGTGTGTTCATACATGTGCTACGGTATATATGTGGAGGTTAGAGGGCAACTTTGTGCCTTCAGCCTTGTGGGCACAAAGAGCTGTATTCAGTCTTGACAGCAAGTGCCTTTATCCACTGAGCCATCTCTCTGAGCCTTTTCATTAAGTTTTAAAACCGAAATGGGATATCTTAAAAATGATGGTAATTTTCAGCATAACTGGCCAGCTCTTATTGTCTTTGTCTTCCTCTCTGCCTTTATGTAAAAAATGTGAATATGCCAAAATTTAGAGTTGTACAAAAAGGCACAGTCATCTAAAAAACAGTACAGCTTTCTGGCTTTTAAGGATGTTGCAAGTTTAGGGGTTGCGAGTCAATGTAACTAAATGTGAGATAAACAGGATGCTGGACTTTTCAAATATCATCAAACAGCATCTCCCTGAAAGCTGGAAGTGTTTGTACTCAATACACAGGAGAGTCATCTGCTTACGTGATTAGCAGTTGTAATTCATAAGGAAAATTAATTAGAGTAATAAAATAAGATTTCAAACACTTCTTTTTTTTAGCTTAAGAGTGGTAAAATATACTTTTATTTACTCTGTTGAGTCAGAAGGTTGTAAAAAAAATTATTGCTAAAGTAGATACCAAGCAAAACAGAAAGGTACTTAAGAAGTCCAGTTACCTTGGAGTTTATTTAAACTAAAGAAAAGGTCATGTTTTCATGCAATACATACTTGGTTCTTTAAATAACAATATGACCAACAGCAGAACGAATTAGAGAATGCTGCACTTGTAATCCATACAAAACATCAACATTTTTGGTTGTACATAATTGAAGAAACATCCCACTTTTCGAAATACTGTAATAGCCAATATATAGAGGCATGCCTTTACGTGAGTATAGGAATGCAATTTAGGAAATAAAAAAAAATCACACAGGAACTATTCAATTTCTTTAAAATCACTGAGCAGGAAAAGCGACATTGAACTTCCATACTGATTTTATGCAACTTCTATACAGTACCTTGACTTACATCCAAGAGCAATGTTAAGACTCTCCTCCTCTGTTTTTGGTAAACAACTACATGGTAAACTTAGATGACTTTCCCTCTGTATTTTACCTGGGAGTAGCCTTTTTAATGTTTTATTTAAAAGAGGGCAGGTTTGGCACTTTTATACTGAGGTCACCAATGTTAATATTTCTTGGGATCTCAGGAAGATTCATATTCTTTACAGCTGATACAGCATGGGTTGGAGCTCCTGCTAAGCCAGCCTCAGATTTCTCCAGTTTATTTTGGGCATCAATTTGTGTAACAATTTCATTCATGTTGGTCTCCAAAACCATTCCCCCCATCACCATTTCTGCAAGAATATTGTAAACTTTGTCTACATGAAATATTAAATCCAGTTCACATACATTTTCAAAACATTTGTCTAATATTTCCACAAATACTTGAATTAGATCTAAAATGCCAAGTTCACTTTCTGAGGAATCCATACAGAAGACAAAATATAGTGTTGCATAATGTCTATGAATCAGTTTGTTGTCAGATCCTCGAATTAATAATCCTCCTTCTAGGAAATTACAAACGTTCTCATGTCGCTTAGATACCAAATGGAAAGTCTCCCTGATGATTTGCTGTTGCGTATCTTCACTATAGGGCTGAAAGAATTTGGAGAGCCGCGGCTTCACTTCTATGTCAGAAGGCCTAGTCAACAAGCAAGAAAGCATTCCTACATGCCTTCTAACATGCAGAGGTAAATGTATAAGCTTCAGCACTATACCTAGGGCTCCTCAAGACCTCACAGGTCATATGTGGAGGGCCTCCTGAAATGTTATACACAGTTTTAAGTGTATTTACTCTTGTCTGAAGTAACTTCACAACTTTTAGTTTTAGTAATGCTGCACATCGCCCTGGTGCTATGATCACAGTCAGCCTCCTCATTGTCCTGTGTTCACTGATCCATTTTTCATTGGCTGTGTTCACATAGCACCAGTCCTCTAAGCTGCCTGTTCTCCGTCCTAAATGTTCCTAAGGCAGTTTTCATGGACATGCATAATTCATGCTAGAATAGCCTATGATATTCAATCTCTGCATACATTAGATACCTTATATCCAATCTCCTATATAAAATTCTGGAAGGATTCAATGCTCTAGCAAATTGTTACTTTTATCACCATTCTATGTGCCAATATTAATATGTTATTGTTATCATTGTAGCTGTTGTTGGCAGTATTGTATTTACACAATGATATGTTCTATACGAGCAGTGTTACTAAACTGACTAATATATACACAGCATTAACCTTAGCACATAGCATGTTATAAGAGCCCAATAGTCTTTACAGTACATTGAAACCAGTGCACAATGGAGAAAGCTAGGAAATGCTAATAAAATTTCTTCCTCCCTGCAAGTTGTCTTCTCTCACCCTCTTCACCTTTTTATCTTTTTTTTTTTTTTTAAACAACACTTTATTTATTTATTTGCCTTGGTGTTTGCCTGGAACTGGAACTACAGACAGTTGTTAGCTGCCATGTGGGTGCTGGTAATCGAACCCGGGTTCTCTGGAAGAGCAGAGGGTGCTCTTAACCACTGAGCCATCTCTCCAGCCCCCCACCTTTTTATCTTTAGTCCCTTGCTAAACTGCCATTACTTAGCCTAGTCATGGCTTTGTCAAGTTATCTTTTCCTCCGGGATTACAGTAGATTTTGTCTCTTTGTTGGTTATGTACTCTATTATAGTTTTAGTATATATTCATAATTAGAAAAGCAATGTGGTCCTAACAACTGATCTGCACAATGCTCCCATGGAGAAACCCCATTCAGAGTGATCTCTAAAGCTGATGATGCTTTAGGACATTTGAGAGGTTCTAACATTTTCTTTCCCTGTTTATCAAATGCCTAAGCAAGGAGATTTCCCCAAAAAACATATGTGTCACCAACCTGTGGAACAATTGAATGGAGGCTTTGGAGCCAATGTCTACTTCTACTGTGCCTCCATTTGACCCCAAGCTTTCTTTCTGTCAACATTGTTCAGTGTCTTGATAATTTTTTAACACCTGGTCTTTCCTGACCTTCTGGTTTGGCTATTATGTCCCATATAAACACAGAAAAATTTAAGATGTATCCAACATAGAATAGACCATGAATAAGGATAAGAAACTTCCTTCTTTGCTCTCTCTTTTTGCAGTATTAGGGATTGAATCCAGGACCTTCAACATGATGGGGAAGTACTCTATTACTGACTAGCAGCTCAGCCTGTCAATTTCCTTTTCTTCCTTCTTCCCTTTCTCCCTTCATTCCTTCCTTTCTCCTGCTTGCCTGCTTGTTTGCTTTGCTTTGCTTTTTCTTTTTGTTCATTTTGAGATCAGGTCTTGGTAAGTTTCCCAAATTAGTTTTGAACTTATTCTGTTGCTCAAGTCCCAACTGAACTTGTGACCCTCTTGAGAAAACTGGATTATAGGTCTGTACTCAGCTTGTCTTCCTTCTTACCTGACACAGGTGTTGGCTGTGGTTCTGCCATTCTACTTGATGCTCTCTACTTTCAGCAGCTGTGACCTAAGACACTGAAAATATTGTCACTGCTTAAGAGAAGACATTGTTTTTCTCTGTTATACACTTTGTTGTGCTTTAGTGTCTGATCTTCCTCCACAGCCTCACAACACTGCTTCCTCATATTTCTTATCTCAGTCACCATTTATGTTTGATCCCTGGCTAGTCTGCCATCCCCCAAACATTCCTTGTCACGTTGCTCTTTCATCTGTTTGTACTACCCTTTAAATAGTCTCTGTACAAATCACCTTAATTACCAGTTGATTGCCTGTTCCCTCCCAATTCCATGAAAAATACCACAGCTCCTACAGCTCTCAGACTTCCAGGAAAATATGTGTGCAGGGAGAAACTGAAGGGAATAGTGTGTGATATTCTATTGTGAATATCTGTGAATATCAGTACTCATGTTTGACAATTCTGTGCAAATGGTCCTGTAATTCATGATGAAATTTTCACAAATTCTAAAGATAAAAGAAAGAAGTTTCTTTACTACCTTTGTTTAATAATTTAGCTTAGTGGAGTGAACAAATAGGATCCAAATACATTGCATGAGATTCTCAAATGATTAATAAAAATATCATATTTAAAAAGTTCAGTTTTCAATGAGAATTAAGGATCTGTCTTTCTAGTGTTGATAATTTTAGTGTTGTTTTACAAAGTAGAAATAAGCAGTATTAGTTCCTTTAAAATTATAATCGAGGATTCATCTTGTTTAATTGAGCTTTTCTTCTTCTTCTTTCTGTAGTTCTTCCCTTTTCCCACCTCCTCCTTTTCCCTTCTTTATTCAGCAGGCACTGACATGAAAATCTTTAATTCACTTGAGCCTTCATTTCCTTGGAAATCTTAATGGGATCACTTCAGGTTAATTCACTATAGGGCTAGTACTATTAAGTGACTATTCTGATAAAATTACTTTTTAAAACAATTTGAAAAGTGTCAATAGTAGTCTTTAGCATATTTCAATATATGAAATATACTGAACTTTATTAACACGACAAAAGTCACTTTCCAATGAACATTAATTTTTTAAATAAAATAATTCATTACTATTAAAGAAACACATGTGTAAATACGATAACACAGATTTAGTGTTCTTGTGTTTATTATCACATACAATAAAATATTTTTTCCTTGGATGAAGAAAATAAAAGATGTTCAGAGTGTATAAGTATGCACATGTACACTTACATTTGTGCACACACACTCCATATTTGTACACACACTTACACAAACACATTCTCCATTGTGAATATACACACTCATACCTATATACACTGGCAAGGACTTCAAAGTTCACATGTGACTTAGGATTTTGATTGCTGTAAAAAGACTCTATAACCCAAGGCAACTCTTATAAAGGATAACATTTAATGGAATGACTTTAGTTTCAGAGGTATAGTCCATTACCATCATTGTCCAATGCCATCACCTGGTGGCATTGGGCAGACATGTTGCTGGAGCTGAGTTCTACATCTTTATTAGCAGGCAACAGGAAGTGAACTGAGAGATTAGGTATGGCTTGAGCATAAATGAGATATGAAAGTCAGCTCTAAAGTGACACACTTCCTCCAAAAAGGCCACACCTACTCCAATAAAGCGGCATTGCCTAATAGTCCCAGTTCTTATGAACTCATAGGGTCCAATTACATTTAAACTAGCACAGCATGCTACCTGATAAGGTAGTAATACCATTGATGGTGACTATAACAATGTGTATTTTAGTAATTAATATATTTTATGCAAAATGGCTTATAAAAAATTTCTAATTTAATCACCACAACTAAAGACATATCCTTCTCTGTTCATAAACAGTGAGTGTAAGGATACCATTAATGAACACTATAATGCTTTTCCTCATCACACACTACATTGTTTTCACTCCTCCACAAACTGGATTAGAGGTAGATGTTCATTTATTTAAATAGTTATATCAAGCAAATGCTTGAAAGCATTATACCTTTCATTGAATTATGCCTCCTAAAGATATCTATTCTCCAAAAGTAAAATGAAATGAGAGAGAAAGACAGAGCAAGGAAGTAGAACCATGCAGTTCTTTAATGGGTCACAGTTTCTCAGAAAAGAGTCATTCCTACAAATTGTCTAGTACATGGCACTATGTAGAATACATATGAAAGCAAATGCTTGTACAATTTTTATCTTCAAAAAGTTAATTGTCATCCATCTGGAGGAGACTGTTATAAACATAATTAGTGATTGGGCAAGTAATATAATTACAATAATTATTGAGAACTATATAGGTTCTGAGGAAAAGCGTTCCTATCTTCCTAAAATCTTATAGCAACCTCAGTGTTACAGGTAGAAAGTACAGAGTAAAAACCTTGATCAATATCACACTATCAGCAGCAGGTAACACATACCTCTAATATGAAGCATGACTCATTGTATAGCTCTGTTTTACTTGTCTGCTATGGGGAAGATGACAGGTGCTTGGAGAGAAAGCCTAAGGCTCTATTCCAAGAACATCAAACAATGCTTAAATGTAAGTAAGATTCACCCACAATTTAAGCTGTGCTACTTCAGTGTCATATATTAGTCTTCCACAGTCTCATACAGAAATGGGAAAGAATCTGTAGCAAAGTGTGAATTCAACTAAGGGAAGGTAAATATATCTAGCTAAATGGATGGTATGTGTGTGTGTATTAAACACATTTTAAGAGTTAAAATAGAAAACAAAGTATTTCCCCATTGGTTTAAAAAGTCATTTACAAATTTTAGCACAGAATTAAAATCCTGCTGATTTTAAAATCTATCTAAAAAGATAATCTAAAATTATCTTAAATAATGCTTCAGAGTTGAGAATGGTCCATGTTGCTGACCAAGAGCCTGAGGGTAAGTAAAGATCTTCAAGACTTCAAAGTTCTACTCTGGGCCCAAGAACTAAATCCTCTTTGATAAACTCATACAACTATAATTAATGCAAATGTCAATTGTGGCTTACTATGAAGTTGAACATTGCCAAACATAACCATTTGATGTTGGAAATGGCTGTTAAGAGGCATAGGTAGAAGGCAGATTATAAATAAGCATGAGTGTATCAACAACTTCCCTTAGTTAAATTGACACTTTGCTACAGACTGTTTCCTATTTCTATTTTTTATTTTGCCTCAACATTCATGGCCCTAAGTTGGACAGACTACATCTAAAATGATTTTCTTTACAAATAAAGGCTTAAAGATTTTGTCCATAAGGAAGGAATAAAAATATCCAAAAGGAATTAATTAACTTCAATATCCCCATAGTACTGTACTTAATTGTTTAAGCTCTATGAATCTAGTGTCTGTTTTAATCATAGAGAGTTTAGCTACTCACCACAAAAGAATAATAAATTTTGAATCCAGGTTTTGCCACAAAGTAGTCATCAGATTTGAATGTAATTTTAATCTGGTTTGTTCTGGATATTATCCTTGGAGGGATTTCCTTGTGGCCACACCATCTTCCTCTAACTACAGTGCTGGTTTCAGAGATGTCTTCAACTTCCACAAAATCATATCTAGAAACAATTTGATTCCATTAATGTTCTTACTGAGGTTGATTTTAGTAGCTTACAAATGAAGACTCACTCATGATTTCTTATGATCATCTAACTGGAAATACCCTGTAGAAATGTGAAAAACCAAAAACTAGTTGGGGGTATATTTGTCAAACTTGAAATTCAACAATCTACTAGGAGAGGATCCTACTTTTCTACTAGGAGAGGATCCTACTTTATTCCATTATGACAGTTGCAATGGCCTATATAATTAAGAATAACTTTCAGAACATGAACCTTGGAATATTTTCTGGGAAAAATAAGTCTCTGTAATCTATTAGCATATTTTAAATATTGTTAAATATACATATGAAGCTTGGAAACCACTTTTTATTTTTTCTTTTATATTATTATTGTGAATAAAGTCACATTTCCTATACATGTTTAAGATCCTTTCCCCCTCCTAACCACTGCAGTCACTCTCTCTTCTCTACATCTCCCCATCTCCTCCCGAGCAAGGGCAGGAGGTCCCAAGGTGCAAATTTGGCTTAGTTCAGCATACACTCCTGGCAGATCCAGTTTCCTCACCTCAACATCAAGACTGAGTCAGGTGTCCCTCTAGAGAGAGTGGGATCCAAGGTGTCAGTTCAAGGTGTTTCAGATCCCAAGCTGTTCAGTGGTTGTGGTTTGCAGCTTGGGCATGCTTGGCTTCTTGCTTTTTTGTTTAGAGTCCACTAATGAGTGAGTACATCTCCTGCTTATCTTTCTGGGTTGGTGATAACTCACTCAGAAGGATATTATCCAAATCCATCCATTTGCCTGCAAATTTTAGGATATCATTGTTACTTACTGCTGAGTAGTACTCCATTGTGTAGATGTACCACAGTTTGTTAATCCATTCTTGAGTTGAGGGGCATCAAGGTTGATTCCAGGTTCTTGCTATTACGAATAAAGCTGCTATGAACATAATTGAGCTAATGCCATTGGAGTGCTAATGTGCTTCTTTAGGGTAATACCCAGAAGTGGTATTGCTGGATCCTTGGAGAGATTGATTCCCACATTTCTGAGAAACAGCCATATTGCATTCCAGAGTGGCTGAACAAGCTTACACTTCCACCAACAACGGAAGAGTGTTCCCCTTGCTCTGCAACCTCTCCAGCATGGTCTGTCATCTGTGTCTTTTGTCTTGGACAATCTGACAGGTGTAGGGTGGTATCTCAAAGCTGTTTTGATTAGCATTTCTCTGATGGCTAAAGAAGTTGAGCACTTTTTCAAGTGCCATTCAGCCATTCATAATTCTGCTAAGAATTCCCTTTTTAGTTCTGAACCCCATTTTTTGAATGGGTTATTCACGGTTTGGGCTCTAGTTTCTTGAGTTCTTTATATATTTTAAAGATCAGTCCTCTATCACTTGTTGGGTTGGTGAAAATCTTCTCTAACTCTGTATGCTGTCATTTTTTTCTATTGACAGTGTCCTTGGCTTTACAGATGCTTCCCAGTTTCAGGAAGTTCCACTTATTATTGTTCTTAGTGTCTGTGCCACTGGTGTTATATTTAAGAAGTGGTTCCCTGTGCCAATGCATTGGAGGGTATTTTCCACTTTCTTTTCCATCAAGGTCAGAGGTCTTTGATCCACATGGATGTGATTTTTGTGCAGGGTGACAGGCTTGGATCTATTTGCATTTTTCTACACACTGCCAACCAGCTATGCCAATACCATTTGTTAAAAATACTATCTTTTTTCCATTGACATTTTGGGCTTCTTTGTCGAGGATCAGGTGTTCATAGGTTTTTGGGTTAATGCCCAGATACTCAATTAGATTCCATTGATCCACAAGTTTGTTTTTAATGCCAGTACCAGGCTGTTGTTATTACTGTAACTCTATAGTATAACTTGAAGTTAGGGATGGTGATGTCTCCTGAGGTTCTTTGGCAATCCTGGCTTTCCTGTTATTCTAAATGAAGTTGAATATTGTTATTTTAAGGTCCATAAAATATTGTGTTGGGATTTTGATAGGCAGCGCATTGAATCTGTAAATTGCTTTGGGTAGAATTGCCATTTTCACTATGTTGATCCTACTTATCCAGGAACATGGGAGATCTTTCCATTTTCTGATATCCTCTTCAATTTCTTTCATCAGTGAACTAAATTTTTTGTCATGTAGATCTGTTACCTCTTTGGTTACAGTTACTCCAAGGTACTTAATACTCTTTTCAGCTAATATAAAGGGTGATTTTTCCTTATTTTTTTTCAGTCCTTTCATCTTCAGTGTATAGGAGGGCTAATGATTTCTTTAAGTTAATCTTGTAACCTGCTACATTGTTGAAGGTGTTTATCAGGTGAAGTACCCTGATAAAATTTTGTGGGTCACTTATGTATACAATCATATCATCTGCAAATAGAGATAGTTTCACTTCTTATTTTCCAATTTGTATCCCCTAAATCTCCACTCATTCTCTTATGCTTTAGCTAAAACTTCAAGAACTATATTGAATAGATAAGGGGAGAGAGGACATCCTTGTCTAGTTCCTGATTTTAGTTGGAGTGCATTGAGTTTTTCTCCATTAAGTTTGATGTTGGCTGTCAGCTTCTTGTAAATCACCTTCATTATATTTACATATTTTCCATGTATTCCTGATCTCTCCAGCGTTTTTATCATAAAGGAGTGATGGATTTTGTCCAATGCTTTTTCAGTATCTAAGGATATGGTCATGTGGTTCTTTTTCCTTCAGTTTATTTATATGATGGATGACATTTACAGTTTTTTGTATGTTGATCCATTGCAGCATTCTTGGGATGAAGCCTACTTGGTCATGGTGGATGATATTTTTTATATATTGTTGTATATGTTTTGCCAAAATTTTGTTGCGAATTTTAGCATCAATATTCATGAGGGAAATTTGTCTGTATTTTTCCTTCTTTGCTGTTTCTTTGAGTGGCTTGGGTATTAGGGTGATTATGGCCTCATAAAAGGAATTTGACAATATTCCTTCAGTTTCTACTGTGTGAAATAGTTTGAGGAGTAATCATAGTAATTCTTTGAATGTCTTAGAATTCTGCACTGAAATCATCTGGACCTGGGCTTTTTTTACTTCAGAGGCTTTTAATGACAGCTAAAATTTACTTTACGGTCTGTTTAGTTAATTAATCTGTTCTTCATTTAATTTTGGTAAATGGTACCTGTCCAAAAAGCTGTCCATTTCTTCTAGGTTTACCATTTTTGTGGAATACAGATTTTCAAAGTATGACCTGATAATTCCCTGGATTTCCTGGGGCTCTGTCGTTATATCCCCCTTTTCATTTCTGATTTTTGATTTGGATACTTACTCTCTGCTTTTTGATTAGTTTGGATAAGGGCTGATCTATTTTATTGAGTTTGTCAAAGAACCACTCTTTGATTCATTGTTATTTTTCTTTTAGTTTCAATTGTATTGATTTCAGCACTAAATTTGATTATTTCCTGCTGTCCAGTCCTTTTAAGTGAGTTTGTTTTTAATTGTTCCAATGCTTTCAGCTGTGCAATTTGTTTTTTAATGTGGGATTTTTCTAGGTTCTTTATATAGGCATCTAGTGCTATGAATTTTCCTCTTAAGACTGCTTTCATTGTGTCCCACAAGTTTAGGTATATTGTGGATTTATTTTTATTAAATTCTAGGAAGACTTTAATTACTTTCTTAATTTTTTTCTTGACCCAGAGGTGGTTCAGCTGAGTGATGTTTAGGTTCCATGAGTTGGTAGGCTTTCTTTGATTTTTGATGTTGTTTAACTCTAACTTTAGGCCCTGGTGGTCCCATATGTTACAAGGGATTATTTCCATTTTTTTGTATCTGTTGGTATTTGCTTTATGACCAATTATGTGGTCAATTTTAGAGAAAGTTCCATGTGGTGCTGAGAAATATGTATATTACTTTTCATTAGGGTGGAAGCTTCTGTAGATATCTATTAAATCCATTTGCATCATAACTTCTTTTAGACTCCTTATTTCTCTATTGAGTCTCTATCTGGTTGACCTATCCAGGGGTGAGAGTGCGGTATTGAAGTCTCCCACTATTAGGGTGTGAGAACTGATGTGGTTTTGAGCTCTAGCAGTGTTTCTTTTAAATAGGTAGATGCACTTATATTAGGGAAATAAATATTCCAGACTCAAATCTACTCTTGATCAGTTTTTCCTGCGATGAATAAGTAATGTCTATCCTGGTCCCCTTCATTGCTTTTAGGTTAAAGTCTACTTTGTTAGATATTAGGATGACAACCCCAGCTTGTTTCTTAGGGCCATTTGTTTGAAAAGTCTTTTCTCAACCCTATATTCTGAGCCTGTGTCTGTGTGGTTGAGGTATGTTTCTTATATGCAGCAGTATGATATCTTTTGTTTTTGTATTAATTTTGTTTGTGTGTGTCTTTTTTAGGTGAGTTGAGTCCATTGATATTAAGGGATACTAGTGACCACTGATTGATATTTTCTGCTATTTTTGTTGGTAGCTTGTATGTATTTCCTTTGTCTTAGCTTTTCCTCTGTGGGATTACTGAATGTTTGTGGTTTCATGGGTGTATCTGGGATCCTTAGGTTGGAGTTTCCCTCTAATGCTTTCTGGAGTGCCGAACTGGTAAATAGGTATTGTATCAGTCTGACTGTGTCATGAAATATCTTGTTTACTTCAAATATTGTGATTGATAATTTTGCTGGGTATAGTATTCTAGGTTGGCAGCCAATGCTCTTTTAGTGTCTTTATAACTTCTGACCAATCCCTTCTTGCTTTCATTGTTTCCATTGAATAGTCAGGTGTTATTCTAATGGGTCTTCCTTGGCAAGTAATTTGACCCCTTTCTTTGCAGCTCTTAAAATTTTTTCTTTGTTCTGTATGTTTTGTGGTTTGATTATTATGTGATGAGCAGACTTTTTTGGGTTCATATCTATTTGGTATTTTATAAGCTTCTTGAGTCTTTATAGGCATTTCCTTCCTTAATTTAGGAAATTTTTCTTCTGTGATTTTAAGCAATACATTATCGGTGCCTTTGATCTGGTATTCTCCTTCTCTTCCTATTTTTCTCAGGTTAGGTCTTTTCATGATGTCCCAGATTTCCTGAACAATTTGGGTTATGGCTCTTTTGGTTTTAGTATTTTCTTTGACTGATGTATCTATTTCTGCTACTGAGTCTTCAACTCCAAAGATTCTCTCTTCCATCTCTGGGGTTTCCAAATGACAGAATGAGAAAAGCTTCTGTAGTTTTCACTAAGTCTATGCTAATGACAGGACTACTGATAACATCAAGTGTGTCTGCAATTTTGGTGACTGTAATAGCAATTCTGCATAACCAAGCATGGATTGTGAATTCTGGTTCAGTGCATAGGGCAGAAGATGGGAGCCAAGAACCCTCACCTGACATTCAACGAAGAGGACACTCACAGGATTGAATCCTTGTCCTATGGAGTTGAATGCCAAACCCAATTGTCTTTGCCAGAAGTAAACTGAACTATAGGACACTCAGAAGTTGCTAGAGAACTATTCAGAGTGGACAAAACAAAGCTCCCATCCTCATATTTGATGTCTGTAATGATACATCACAATTGTTACTTTCATAGAATTACCAGGGATACTGGCCTCTCAGTACTGGTGTTGGAAATTATCTTGATTGGATTATTTGAACTGAGAAGACATAACCACTGTGAGGGAACCACTCCCTGGACTTGGGTTGCATAATAACAAGTTATCGGAGTACCAGCATTCATCATTCCCCATTTCATGACTGTCATTGCCATGTGACCAGCCATTTTGACTTCCTGCCATGATGGACTATGCCTTTGAACTGTAAGCCAAATTGGACCTTTGCTTCCACAAATTGCTAGTGCCAGGCTATTTTAGCACAGCAACTGCAAAGGAAATTAGGATGGTGTCAGACATAGTCTAGGTGGAGAAAGATTATACTACCATTCATGTTATTGTCTTTAATCTCTTTTAATAACATTTTGCTTATATTGTGTCCCTCTCACTCAATTTTTTTGTAAGCATACACACACACAAATAGTTCTTTTTTTCAAGGTTGAAAGTCACAAGGTCAAATTTAGTTTATTATTTTTGTAAATATTAACTAGCTCTCCATGTGTGTATTTGTCTCTGCTTCCCAGCATACATTACCCTCTGTAGTCCTAGAAAGCAACAGTCAATTTTGATATTTTCTGGGGGAAAAATAGCAGCATAATAAAAGCTGTCAGTATAATAAATATGCATCAAAGGACAACCAAATCAGAAGCTCCTCTTTTTATTATTCAGAGCAAAATATGCTGCAGAAAGAATTTAGTAGATCAGGAGTTCACTGGCAATGCAGAATAAGTACAACTAATAAAATACAAAGAGTAAAAAGAAAATCTTCCCCAAGTCTCATACTGGATAATTAAGGGAGTAAGATATTGGGAGCCTACAGTCAAGGAACAACAGCCTGTATTCCCTCTGATAAGCATGCTAATGAGGGAGGGCCAATAGCCTGCTTTCATCTTCTCCTTGCACATATTTCCCAAGGTTCCTCCTTCTCCTTCTCCTCCCCCTTCTCTTCCTCCTCCTCTCTTCTCATGTTGATCATTGAAGGTCAGGAAGGCAATGTCCTGAGTATCTGTCACCATCTCTTATCATGGTTACAGTGGCTTAAACTCTGAAGCAAGCAAGGTCTTAACAATTTTCACCTGTAGCAGACTTTGACCAGGGTTACAGTATACAGCTCAGGAGACCTGGATTGAATGCATCTACTTGCTCACAATGGCCTCTCTTGGGGCTTGGAAAGTCACAGGTTCCCAGAGTCTATCCTCAGAGAAACATGTAATTGTGACTGAAGGCAGTATCCATTTCTGTGGGCCTTCTACAGTGCCAGTATAACACTTTTATAAAGAAAGGCCATTGTTATTGTTAGTATTGACAGAAAACATGACAGAATCTAGAATCTTCTAGGAGACAAGCTTCTGGCCATGCTTGTGAATGATTGTCTTGATTAGAATAGTTTGAATGTAACATATCCTGAAAGATGGTGACACTATTTCCCAAGCTAGGGTCCTATACTTGATGAAAAAGAAAAACAAACAAACAAACAAACAAACAAAAAAACATGTCTACCAATATTTGTCCTTTTTTTCTTCTCACAATACAACTGTGACAAACCACTGAAGCTGAGGTAAGATCTTCAGACTGAGCCTAAATAAACCTCCCCCAAATCACTTTTATATAGGGATAGAAAAAGTAACTAATAAAGAAACATCTTAGAAGTTCCAAACAGTTTAAGAAGAATGCCCAATGTGATCTTTTTTAACTCAGTTCCTCTCACTTTGATTAGAACACTACAAAGGATTATTTTCTCTTACCTACAGATGTCATTTTCTGCTTCCTCTAGTCCAAACTGATGGTCAAAGGCCAGTTGTATCCGTGTTCTCTCCTGGGAATGGAGCCGCCAGGTGAGAAGCAGGTTCCTGGGGTAGGTTTTGGGAAAGCGAGGACTCTGCAGATGGCCATTGCCTGTCACCTGGATATTCTCATCTCTTCGGTACAAGTCTGTGAGGTGATTGCTCTCTGTTAGTAGCCACAACTTGTAGAAATTAGTATGTTGTTCCAATTACAGGAAAGCAAAACAATAACAACATCAAAAAGAACAGTTTACAACATTTCAAAGCACTTCTTGATTTTGTTTAAAGACTTAAGTGGTAGATTTGGGTGAACAAAAAATTTATATTTCTATTTTGGCTGCTTTCCCAAACTCCTTACAGTGCTTTGTAACCCTAGGGCTTTCCTCCATTGCTCTTGAGAAGCAAACATATCCAATTATCTCAGACCTCAGATTCATTTAGATTGGAAAAAAATGAGAGAGTAGCTTCCAACAGTTCATCTTTTATCTTTCTTATGCTATATATATAAATTATTAACTTTAGTTTAACAGTATTTCTAGTGATGACAGGGTTCAACAAATAATGTTGAATGAATGATTGAAAAAAACTAAAACTAATGGAGAGATTCTAATAATTTCCAGGACAACTTAGAATTTGTTCAAATAAAAAGTTTTAAGTGAAATTTTCTATCATAAATGCCAGAAATTTCTCTTTTTGGCCTTTTATGACTTAAACAGATCTAATCTGTGTTGTGCTTTCTGAATATTTTATAACATATAATATATTTGGTCTTTGTATTGGGTTCCTGGAATAAGACTCCAGACCCTTGAAATTCTCAAGTGGTTAGAAGAATTTATGTTTTCATAATGGGAGTTTTGGGACTACATCTAAATTTATACTCATGAAGAAATTTACTGTAGGATTCTTAGACAGTTTCAGAATGGGTACTAGACACACTAGAATGCCTATGTGGTTAAAGAGGTATTGAAGATAGGAAGCCAGACTAGACTTGCCAACGTCTAAGAACATCAGTGGGGCTGGATATCCACTTCAAATGGCCACTGGTTCAGTGAATCATGCCTGGATAATGGGATCACAGCAAAATATGTGAGCATTCTTGTAATTTTCCTGCTTGTGACATATGCTTCATCCAGAGGTGACATAACCCAAGAACACATAGAACCACCCAGGACTTTCCCTATGAGTTTTATTATCTCAGCACTCCTAATTTTGATGTTTTAATATCAAACATTATGTATAGTGTTTTTCTGAGTTACTGAAGGGCTATGCACAGGGACCTTTGCATTAGTTGCCAGCTGGTCAGCAGTGTAGCTATTTTGAAATTTTTGTAAGTGTCTAAAGTAAGGACAGATTTGCAGGGCCCGTATATTTAATCAGTGAAATGACTGGGTTATATATCAGAATTGCAATGCTGCATGATGAGTATCATTTGGTATGCCTCAGTATTGAGAGTTCCTGGCATTGTTTGGGTTTCTAATGCCCATAATAAACAGACATCCAACCATAATCTATTTGTATCTCCAACAAATATTGCTTTGTGGGCTGTAATTCAAGTGAACCTTACTGGGGGAAGGCCTAAAAGGAGGGTTGCTCAAGACAGCTGTTAAAACTTCTAAAACAAGGGAGAGAATGATAAGCAGGTGCTCCAATGTGCAGATGCAAATGGTAAACTTTCTTTGGAAATGGTTAGCTGGCTAACGCATTGCAGCTTGTTTAGTCAGACAGAAAGAGCTAGAAAAATCCACCAGATGATCTTCCGCTTGCCCTTTGCCTTATACTGAAAATTATTAGCTCTCTTGTTTGTTCTGAGGAAGTCTTAGAGACCAAGACAAACAGTGTTTCCTGGACTGACTGATGTGTGTCTCAACCAGCCAGCAGTTATTCATCAAAGGGAGATGAACTATAACCTACAACAGCATCTTAAAGCCCCCTATTACTTGAGTACTTTGTTCATAATTGTGCTATTTTCTTAGATTTAGTATTGTGGAGACTTAATTTCTTAAGTGAAATTATTTTTTAATAAAAAGTAAACGTATTCTAAAATACAAATTTATATCAATAATGTCAAAAGCCCCTAGATACAGTTTGTCATGAATAGAAAGAAGCATACATCTCAAAAGGCTATAAAATTTTAAAATACCTATTTCAGAATTTTTGATTAGTTTATGTAATATGAGTTTGGAAACAAATTTCTTTGCTCTTTTTTAGGTGTACTATCTGGTGGTTCCATGCATTATGTGTGTGTGTATTTTCTGTTTCAGATGCTATAATAGATTTGGAGATAATTGAAGGATACTTAAAAATAGATGCCATCTTCCTATGTGCAGAACAATGTAGAGGCTTGTCACACAGTGTAAACAAGGCCCAACGAATGCTAGGAGGAAGGTGTAAACCAAAGCCATTGGCTGTTCTAAGGCTCTGTGAACTAGGGGAAAAGTGAATATAAGATGTATGCTTGCAGTGAAGGCAGAGACCTGTCCATTACAATTCAGCTTGACTTGTAGGCTTTAAATATGAGTTTACAAACACCTAAGAGACATACTCAAGTGTCTGCACTCGATGGGAGTATGAACTGGAACGCTCTGGATGAACAAGTGGCTTGGCAAGAGGAAGATCTCCCCACTGGTAGTAGATAAGATAAATGCTAAGATGAGTGTCCCTAAAGGAGGAGGCTGCTGCAAATGTTCTGACACAGCAGGGCAGGTGGTGGCTAAACCCAGTGTCAAACGTACATGAAATAAAGTTCAGAATTCAAAGGTATAGGCCAGAAGCTGGCTGCAGATGCTAGTCATAGGCCTAGCAGGGTGTTCTTTATTGTTTCCTTGCTGCTGTGATGAACTGTTCTGACAAACAAACAAAAAAAAAAACAAACAAAAACCAAAAAAAAAAAAAAAACCTTAAGGGCAAAATGGATTATTTGGTTCACAGTTCTTATCCCTCACTGCTGTACAGCCACCATTTAAGCAGGTGATCATATCAGATCAACAATCTAAAGCAGAAAGACATTCTCTGTCACTGTCTTTTGTCTAGACAGCTCCTCACAGGTGTGCCTGTGCATCATGCCATCACAGTATCACATTGAAAGTTAACTCTAACCATCACACAGATGTGTTTGACACCAAGGCCTGCAAGGAAAGTTGGTTTGAAGACTGCAAGCTCAATGTGATATAGTGATGAGGAATTCAATTGGGAATGTTGCTAGGCTTGAGGATAGGTAGCTGGGACTAAGATGAATGAGGAGAGTTGATGTGAGGCCTAGAGCTTCCAGAGGAAAGAGTATGGGGTACACTGATCCTCCAGAGCTTTAGCCATACATCCTAATGCCCCCAAAAGGAAGGTCATGCTATGAGTGTCAGGTGACAACAGGGAAACCAGAAGTGCCCACAGGAGGAAAACCACATGTGATGAAAAATTCCTTGCAAAGAGACATTTTCACATGTCCAAATGCACAGCCAATGTGAAGATATAGCATAGAAATTGGCAATAGTGAAGTTAAGGGCTAAAGCCCATATTGAAAAATTGTGTGAAATGAGCTTTTAAAAACATCTATCTTAGCACATCATTCCAGGCTAGATCACCTCAAAGATATAAACTGTGTTTATAAACAAAATGTCAGTCACATCTGGATGGAGCCTATGGAAGAGGTGGGTAAAAAGAGTTTAACTTTTTGGATATTACCTGATTCAAGGTTGGTGAATTTACAGACTACAATGTATTAAAAAAGAAAAGGAAATTAGTAACTTTCTAAGTATTTTCCTTACAAACAAATCTCTTCCAAAATAATCATTAATATAAATTTAGTGTTTATTTTGTGCCAGACATTCATTTAAATTTTTTTCATTTAATTTCCAGGATCAAGTCATTGCTTGTGTGCTTTCCCGGTAATAGGCATTACTATAACCATCCTGTCATTATTTGACATATGAGGTTTCTGGAACATAGAGAAGTCAAGTGTCTTCCTGAAAATTGCAGAACTAGTCAAAGGAATATTAAGAACATGAATTCAGGCAATTTAACCCATAGTTGATGTTTATAATGGTGGTGAGACTTGGGAGATGTCTGGGGAAAGTGTTTGCTCTATGAACTTGAGGACTATAATTTAGATGCTGTTATTAAAATAGCTATCTTGGCCTAAGGCAGGCATCTTAGAAATAGGTGGGGAAACCTGAGCATAGATAGAGGAAGGAGGGCGCAGTCAAGAGAGACACCTTCCAGCCCTCAGATGATCCTCCTTCAAATAATATAAATAATATCAATGAAATATAAAGTGTTCTCTTAAGTGTGAAGTTTGTTAGAGGCCATTTAACAATTGACTATTTGTAAAACACCTTAACTAATGAATTGAAATATTTACATATAATTTATAGCTTCATGCCAAGTCAGTGTTACTCTTTGTAGGAGAGTAGCAACAAATTATAGGTACAGAGAACTATAAGGTTAAACACAAGATAACTACAAACATTATGCATCATCACATGCCTAAACAAAAGCATTTACTTTGGTGCTCCAATAATAGCTAACATTTATGGGTCAATTTTTATGTGTCAGGCACTCTGATAAGTGGCTTTCAATTAGCTACTACATTTATTCCCCACGATAACACTTTGCAATTGGTACTATCAGCACTTTACAATCCTACAAGTGATAGAGGACTAATCTATAAGATATAAAAAGAACTCAGGAATCTAGAGCTCAAAACCTTGAATAACCCAATCAAAAAAATGGGGTTCAGATCTAAAAAGGGAATTCTCAGCAGAAGAATTACGAATGGCTGAAAGACACCTGAAAAAGTGCTCATCATCTTTAGTCATCAGAGCAATGCAAATCAAAACAACTTTGAGATACAACCGGACACCTGTTAGATTGGCTAAGATAAAAGACACAGAGGACAGCCTATGCTGGAGAGGATGTGGAGCAAGGGGAACACTCCTCCATTGTTGGTAGGAGTGTAAGCTTGTTCAGCCACTTTGGAATGTAGTATGGAGGTTTCTCAGAAAATTGAGAATCAATCTCCCCAAGGACCAAGCAATACCACTTCTGGGTGTATACCCTAAAGAATCACATTTGCACTCCAAAGGCATTAACTCAACTATGTTCATAGCAGCATTATTTGTAGTAGCAAGAACCTGGAAACAACCTAGATGCTCCTCAACTGAAGAATGGAATAACAAACTGTGGTATATCTACAAAATGGAGCACTACTCAGCAGTAAGAAAAAAAGGATACCCTAAAATTTACAGGCAAATGGATGGATTTTATCCTCCTGAGCGAAGTATCACAAACCCAGAAAGATAAGCAGGGTATGTACTCACTCATTAGTGGACTGTAAACAAACAAACAAACAAGAAAAAAGCAAAGCATGCACAACCTGCAAACCACCACCACTGAACAGCTTGGGATCAGAAACACCCTGGACTGACTCCTTGGATCCCACTCCTCCTAGAGAAACACTTGACTCAGTCTTGAGGTTGGGGGGAGAAAATTGGATCTGCCAGGAGTGCAGGCTGAACTAAGCAATATTGGGATAGTGGGACCTTGGAACGGCCTGCTGCCTGCCCCCCCCCGGGGCGGGGGAGGCATGGGGAGTTGTGGAGAAGAGAGAATGACCTGATGTGGTGGGAGGGGGAAGGAACCTTGAATAATGATATACAAGGATAGAAAGTGTGACTTCTTTTTTCATAATAACAATAAAAGACTTATATATACATATAATATATATATATTATATATATTATATGTATATATATACATATTATATATATATACAGCACTTTACAAAGAATATCCTGGGAACTCTATGGCTCAAGGTACAAAACTTCAGAAACAATGAAAGACTCTGCAGTTGACTTTTCAGAGGAGACTTAACCAGAGCTTTTAAACCAAACACATAAGCCATTCGTTGGTAATTCCTATGTGTACTTAGATAGCAGGAGTTTGTACCTTAATGGAGAAGAAAGTTCATATTTATAGCTTCATAAAATATGAACTATGCATTTGATGTTTACAAATCCAGTTAAAATAAGAAAGGTATAATGTCATCTGTACTTATAATGTCCCTGGCCCTTTCACAAAACCAAGTTTACCCCATTACATTCTGAAGCTCCTAAGAATTCACTCAAGCACTATCACCTGCCTCTTGGATTTGTTTAGATTGGTAACTACTGGTGTAATGTTGACCAAAGGATCATTCAATTCTCAACTGCACTCAGATCTACCCAGCCAGTCTTTTGCCCAATTCTGACATACTCTGCAGTTGAGAACCAAGGGCTATTCATGTTTTCTACTGTCTTGTGTCCTACTCTGGTCTTCTGTACTTGCCCTGTCTCCTTGCTTTGATTCTGTATGCCACATCTGGAATTTCATTTCACTTTCTTGACTTGAGTCCGACTTTGAACTCATTCCTGTCTTTAACCTTGGTATCTCTTCCAAGTCAGCACTACTAGTACCTAGACAAATAAGGTAAGAGGATATTTAACTCTACTGCCTAGGATAATATCTTTTATCTTAGCTGAAAAATTGGAACTGGTTTCAAGAGGCACACTTGGCAACCCATTGCAGTATATAATAATGCTGCAGAAATAAAACTATGATTATTGATAATCTTTTTTGTCATCTTCTAGGACATAATATGGTATTAAATGCAAAGAGAGATTATTGAGGTGCTGACGTAACAATTAAGTAGTCAATGATCATGGATCTATAGAAGCAAATAATGATGTAGTTTGTAGCTCTGCCATCTCAGAAATGTTCAGATTAGCAAGTCAGTGATCTGACTCATGATCACCATAAGAGTCCTGAGAGCTAGAGCCTAAAGTCACAAACCTGTATTCTTGAGCTACAAGCCCAAAGTCAAGAACAATCACACTGTCGGGAAATTCTTAATTTGCAAAGGGATAATTACGAATTTCCATTGTGCAATGGCTGTTTCATGATCATGTCACACCACATTAATTGAACTACTCAGAATGTAGCATAATGATTCATAAGTATACAGTGTCAATTCTGCTTCTAGGCAGTCACAGGCTAGAGCAACTTTTGTGGGATGAAATGAGGTTTATACATTTCCATCGTGGAAGCCTAGCATAAGTTCACAAAGGTGAGAGACATTACCAGTGCTTTCATTATTTTATTTTTATTATTTTCACTTCTTTTATTTTAAGAGTGAGACAGAGAAAGAGAGAAGCAGAGAGGGAGGAAGGGAGGGAGGAAGAGGGAGAGGGAGAAACAGAGGATGATGGAGCAGGTCTATAGTAACCCAGAATGACATTGAACTCACTGTCTTTCTTTCTTCCCTTTCCAAGTCCTGGGAATACAAGCGTGCACCATCATGGCCAGCACATTATGATTTATTCAGATTTTTAAACAATCATTTTTTGTAACATTTTAACATGGAATAAACTCAGCAAGAAGAGCTAAAATGATTGGGTGAAAAAAATTAACAGTTGGTAGAGAATATTAGAGTTGGGTTAGGGTTAGGGTTAGGGTTAGTAAAGGGTTAGGGTTAGGGTTAGGGTGCCCCCTGATTCCACATACCTTGAGGGCACCAGACTGACTCTCTACACTGCAGAAGCAGCACTGGCCACACAGCTTGTTTAGGTTACCTAACCCAATACATCTGTGGCTGTAATAGATAGGATTTAAGAGTCTATTATGGGAAGTGGTTTTCATTCAGGAATCAAAATTACTAGTAAATTGAGTATGGCTACTAGAATAGGTAACAATGGGATTGTGGAAACAAATCCAGTATGGGGTATTTATAAGGAGATACATTTTAATCTCTGAAACCAGTGCTTTAAAACATCCATTAGTTGACTTTTTAGGTGTCTATGTGTGTACTTACTAATGTATGTGAATGCAATTGTGCAGTGTGTGTGAGAGATCCACCTTGGGTATTGGTCTTTGTTTTCTACCTTGACTGATAAAGTGTCTTTTTATATACTTTGTATACATTGGTATGCACACAGGCCAGCTGGCCCAGGCCCTTCTGTAACTATCCTTTATTCACCCCCATTTCAAGCTAGGCATACTGAGATTACAGATGATCACTACAATGCCAACTTTATATGACTTCTGTAGATTTTAACCCAGACTTTCTAACTTGTACAACACTTAACTCACTGAGCCAGGTCCCCAGCCCTCTTGAAAATGACATTAAAAATTAACTGTTATTTTGCATAAAGGCAGAAATTGATTTAAATCAGCTGATCAAAAATGTTATTTAAAATTTTTTCTTAAAAATTTAGAAAGGTATCTGACAGCACAAAAAAATGCATTTCTTTTTATGTTATACATGTCATAAAGAAATTAAAATTAATCTCTGAATTTAAAATCAATGTTTTATGTCTTGTTCATTTTTAAATTATGTAAAGACTCCCCTTAAAACCAACTGAGAACCTAAGATAAAAACTGAAATACTCAAAGGTATTTTATATTTTCCTTGAAAGTTTGGTGGGAAAATTAAGAAAATCATAGTGCAGATATTAAATTGCTTAAATCTTATTCAACCATATAACTTTTGTGCTTTGCCAGTCAGGGTATCTGGAGTCACTCAGAACAAATCAGTTTAATACTATGTGAATGGATGGTTGCTGCAGATAATGAGGGACAGATAACAGACAACCAAATAACAAAACACAATTTAATTAAAAGAACATAAAGCAGTCTAAATACTTTATTTGTAATTTAGTTGCTGGAAGGCTGATATTTGTGTGAATATATTTACTATAAATGCTAACAGATTAATCTTGAGAGCATTCCATGGAAATGACTGTATTTGCTATCCAATTTTTAGATATTAAGTATGCAATGGGTACTTCCTATTGAGGATTACTTGCAGTTTCATTCACAACTAATTGTATCATACCAGACCCCAGAACACTTCAAAAGTCATGGCATGAAAGGAACAGGCAGACAAGAGTATGGTAAAATAGAAGAATGTGTTTGAAGTTAGTCCTCAGATTCTTGATTGCTTTCTATTACTAAGTGATACAAGAAGTAAAAGGACAGACTATCACTTTATGCCAACATTTATTTGAATTGTGAGCTCAGGCCAATAAACCTCAGCTTTGTGCACTACAAAAATATTACTTCAGTTTTATTATTTAACCACTTCCAATGATTTTCATACTCTTGTTCAATAAATATAATATAGAAAAATGTCCAGCATAAAAGATGGTGCTTGTTGAGACAAGGTGCAAAGTATTGTTGCAGTCATATATGTATAAAAGAAACAAGAAATGGGTAATATATAAGAAAGGAAGCAAGGGGTTCTTAATTTTAAAATGAAGAGGACAAATTATAGAATAGAGCCTAAAACAGGTTTGAGGTGAGATTAAATTTAATGAAATTATTTCTTACCAATTATTTCTTAACCTAAAAGTACAAGATCTAATGTGGGGCAGAGAGGGTAGGAAGTAAAATTTAACAGTGCTAGTTAAAAATCAGCAAGAGACATATTAAATGCTTTTTCCTTCAGTGTTTGTTTGGGCACTGAAGATTACAATCAATGGAATAAATTCCTTCTGCCATTGATTGCTAATGGATCAGTCTTCATTAAGGAGTTTTGGGTTAGTGTAATAAGTCGTTTCTAGCCCAACCTTTCCAGCCTTTTCCTCAGGTTCAAACCGGCTCACAGCCCTGCTGCCGCTTTGCCCTAAATTGTTATACAAAGAGTTAAATTAATTTCATACTAATTTATCTATACCTCAGATATATGGATAGATAGCTCTTTCATCTTAACCTATTTCCATTAATCTGTTTAGCAGTGTGGATTGGTACCTTTTCTTAGAGCAACATGGTTGTCTTTTTTTCTCTGCATCTGCTGGCATCTCTGCTCTGCTCTTTCTGTTCTGAGTTTTCTTAGTCTGTTAGCGCCACCCACACTTCCTGTCTGCCTTCTGTCAATCAACTTTTTATTAAACCAGCAGGAGGGACAAGTATTTGCAATGTACTGGAGCATACCTCCACGACAAGTTAGTAGCTTGCACATGTTGCAGTAGGAACCACATTACTAGCTTCACCACTTTCTGCAAACAGCCTTCACCGCTGTTCTGTCTTTGTTGTATTTTGAAGCAACTCAAAAACAAAGCTGATAAACAGGAGCCTTTGTTTAGGATTCTACATCAGATTTTTCTAGAAATGAAGTAATAATGTTAAATCTTCCTGTTTACATTGACTTTGGAAGGAGTGTACATACACATGCACAGGCGTGTAATGCACACACATACTCATGAACACAAACATTACTCACATGCACATACATGTACAAGCATGCACAGGCATACATGAACATACATAAGCACAGAAAACCACAGTGCAGACACAAACTCATAGTTCTGTAATCCAGGTGCTAGAATACTCTTTTCTGAAATCATTTTACAAGGGTATATTTTAGGTGGAATCAATCACTTGGGTAAGGATATTACTAGTAACATTTCTCATTTTTGTAAATCATACAGTATAAAGAAATAAAGAATTATCATGGCTTAAAGTTTCAGAAGGTTTAGCCCATGGCCACATGGCCCTGTGTGCTGAGCAAAACCATCATGGTGGCATGATTATATGACAGTAGAGAAATGTTCACTTTCCAACAGACAGGAAGCACAGAGAGGAAAACAGAAAGGATCCAGAGACCAGATAGTCCCCATAAGGACTGAATCCCAGTGACATACTTCCTCCTATTTCAGGATTCCAGAACATTCTAAAAATAATGCCAGCATCTGAGAACAGAAATTAAAAAGCATTCTGTGGAGGGCAGTTTACATAACCCGAAACAGGTGTGTGTAATTTAGCAGGCAAAAAAGGTGGTCATAAACACTCTAGTCAAATTGAGCAGCCAAAAAAAAAAAATGTTCTTCGTGGGCTAAAGGAAGAACATTTTCTTTATTCTTTCTTCACTACATTTGATCATATATTGAAATCAGCACAAACAACATATATTAACATAAGAAGCACATTGTTTGTTTTGTGAGATATGCATTCATCTAGGTCTACATTTAATAAGAAAGTTATATTACATATATTTATAGTCATAATTAAATAATCATAAAACTTTCCAGTAGAATAAATACTTAGTTATGACTAGCAGCCAAGGATGACAGAATAATGGGAAATGTGGACAAATTCTCCAGATTTACCTGTTAGCCTTTAAAATGCCATCAAGTCCTACAATGTTCACTAACCAAATTAAGACAACTTATTACTTAGGAGACCATGCTACCTCAAAGCTTTGATTCAATACTAGAGGACATGGATGGTTTAGATGACCTTAGACCCTCTATGTAAGTGCTTGCATTTGGACAAATGAATAAACCTAGTTATCATTTTACTGCAAAGGGCCCTGAGAGCTTTTCATGAAGATCTTCTCTATTCTCAAAGCATTACACAGTCGAGGCTCTGTTATTAATAAATGATGCTTCAGAATGAAGTCTTTTTATTCCATGTTTAGTTTCAAGATAACATGTCTCTCTCAGCACTGTTGTTACCCAGTGTACCTTCAGGGACTCTTGTCTTAGGCCAAGAATATTCACACCATGTAGTTTTGTTTGCCAGCACAGAGAACTAACCTAAACCTTAGCACATGCTACTTACTGTAAAGCTGTTTTCCTATTTCCTACGCTATGTCCCCACTTAGCACTACTCAGATTTTATTTTCTCTCCTCTCACTCTGCAGCTCAGGCTCTAGATTTAACTTTAAAATATTGAGATTCACAAAAGCACAAAGCAGGAACTGATTGACCCACTGAGTGTTTCATTACTGCAGGTTTTGTTTGCTTGTATTTTGTGGAGCTGAGAATCAAAGCTTTATATATACTAGGAAAGTAGTTTACTCATGGGTACATCACTGTGGTGTGTGTGTGTGTAATGAGTAGATAAATGGAGAAATAAAAGAAATGTGTAGCTTGATAATCCTTAAAAAAAGGAGATGTTTTACCATCAGCAGAGGTTCAAGTGACAAATGTCCCTAAATTCTCAGGCATTTGACTTGGTCCCCAGGTTGTATTGGTTTATTGTTACTGAAGAAAGTATATCACTGAGTACAGGCTTTGAGATAAAAAGCCTTGCCTAGTTCCATTTCACTCTCTCTGTTTCATGCTCATGGTTTAAGATGTGAGCTCCTAACTTCCTGTTCCTTTGACTGTGTCTGCTGCGTGCCCCAGTGCTGTTTCCCACTGTTTTGAACTCTAAAATTATAGAACCATAAACTCAAAGAAAGTATTTCTTGCTGTTGGGAATGGTGTTTTCTTATAGAAAGGTAACTAATATAGTATCTAGAGAAGATGGTCCTATTTATTGCCTATAATCGTCATTTTAAGCCAAACTTTGTTAGCTGTTAGAATTCCATGACAGCAACTAGTACATTAAATAGCTTAGGCTCATCAATGCATGATGTTTGACATACACACATCCAATAAACTGCTAAACAGAAAACCTATAAATATTCTAACAAATATTGTCTTTTAGGAAGTTTTCAAAATGCTTATTGTATATCCCTGACGCATGAACTATGTAACAGAGCCAAGAAAACTTGCTTTCTTATTAGACTGCTCCCATGACAAGCTACAGTTACCTTTTTTAGATGAGTTATAAGAAATAGGTCTAGGCCTTAATAAAAAACAATATATGTTTAATAAATATAAAAATGCATAAAAGTTAAGTATATATGTTGCTAAAAGAAACCAATTTATGAATCCAAAGTGACATTCTCACACTTAATAAGTGTTGGAAAAAAATGACTAATACATAGTATTAGTTTGAATTCTCTAGTAACCCATACATCAATAAAAATCAGAATTTTTTATTTGACCTATATAAAAGAAATTTTAAGCTATTTTCTGAGATAATGTTCAAAGAAGTCTACCATTCTATATATACTTACTGAGAACTTAAAGAGTCTTGGGTGAGAAATCAGAGCTGCATACAAATGGTGAAGACCAGTGCTTTCTTCCTACATGTAATCATCACTGAGCAAGGGCGGCAAGCTCTTCTGTCTGCTATTATTTTTGCAGAAGCAAGGCAAAAGTAATGTATTCTATCATCTAAAGGCTTTGGTGCATTTGTTCTTAACAAATCTTCAAGATGGCATTTTTAAATTTACAAAATGTGTGTACTAGCTTTTAGAATGTATGTACTTAAATATTAAATAAGAACATCAAAATTCTGAACCACTCACAGTAGAATTCTGATTTTTAAATTGTGTTGAGTTACCAGTCTCCTCTGAGATTGTCACAGATTTGCTATAAATAGCCAGAGGATACACAATGCCTCATTTCCTCCTTAGATAGACAGGGAAAGAAATGGAGATTGTGTTTCTTCTTAGAGTCTCAGTTGTGAACATAGCTATGGCTGAAATTAATCTAAGGAGAAGACCAATTTTTAAAGCTGAAGGTTATGGATAACCTCTTTCAGAGCTTCATAGGGAAAAGGAGACAGACACACTGTTTCTACACTGCAGTACAGGAAACAGCTGAGAATACCTACGCTCCAAAGAAATACATGTATTTAACATTTTTCTTAAATAAAACATTATATTCAAAAGCATGCTTTTTTTTTTAGCAAGTATAGCTTTACACTGGACTTAAGAACTATATTTTAAATAAAATGAAGATCTCAAAAGCATGAAACTAAAGAATTTCAAACTATCTAGGCATATAATACCTCTCCAGAATGGCACAATTTACCAAATTACATTATCACATGAAAATCTTGCATGGTTGTTCAATTTAGGTATTCATCATACATTTTATATTTCTATTTTCAAAAATAGAGTCACACAGCATCCTTTAATGCATATAAAGAGCTCATATGGAAACACCACATTGAATATCAGCTGGGTCTTTCTCCTGATTTCTTATTTGTGCTAATGTGCCCAAAACCTCAAGAGAAACATGTTTTTTCTTGGTTCGTCATTTTTCAAAGAAGAATAAGATCTCAAGAATAACTTTTTCATGAGTAATAGATTTTTTGACAACAATGTTTATCATATTAGCAAATTATCAAGTGCTATAATTAGACTTAAGGAAAAAAAGACTGTGGGATCAAAATGCCCTTGCCTGGTCTCCTCAAAGACTCTCTACCCAGGGATGTGATAGTTACCCAGCTGTGACTAGAAGCATCAAAATGGCCCAAGAGATAAAATGTGTCCTTGTGAATGGCTAGAACAGAGTTAGCTATTGTGAATTCAATAAAATATCAAGGCATGGGTAAGGGAAAATGGAGGCTCAACTATGGGTAGTTCAGCCATGGAGAGAAGATCACCAGGCTCTAAAACTGATTGCCTTAACCTCACCAGTCAATTTCTTCTGGATGTATGGAAATCCTAGATTTGATAATGCTACTTTTGTTTGCTTTCTGAGTCAAGGCACTTCAACATCTGCAGTATGCTGTAGCACCTCCTGAGTGTTTTACTATTTGCTGCATTTCTATCTGTTACTTGGTATCTCATCTTTATGTTGGTTTGCTATGTACTTAAGAAATTCATCCATTTGAAACTGAAAGAATGTGATTACATCTCCAGAGCACAGCAAACATGCATGCAGGAGAGAGCTCTTTCTCTATTTGAATAGAACCATATGTTCAACTGCCTATTGATCTTGTTCCCTAATTCTGGCTTTCAAAGACCAAGGACCAAGATAAAAGTGGCTTCAAGTATAAGAGTGATGAGTTTGTGATGCTGGAATTCAGAGATGGGTGCCTTTATTCCAGGCTGATGCAAAGTGAGTTGATATGTCTGCTACCCCAGTGGATAGAGTCTACAAAATATCAATAGAAAAGCCCTCTTTGGTTAGCATTGGCAAGTTTTCTTTTGCTACGACAAAGTGCATAACAAAAAACAATCTAAAAAGGTAGGTTTAACATGGTTCAAGGAAATACATCCACCTGGGCAAAAAAGTCATGACCATAGCCAGAGCAGGACAGTAGCTTCCAGGCCACATTACATCACAGTCAGGAAGAGGAATATGATTAAATTCATACTCAATTATTTATATCATTTTATTCAGATTCTAACCCATAAGATGATGTGGTCCACATAGTTTGGATCTTCCCACTTCAGTTAGATGAACCTATATAGTCTTTCAGGGACTATTCAGAGGATTGTCTTCTAGAGGAATCTAGATCTCATGGAATTAACAATCAATGTTACCCATCACAACATGGCAACTTTCCTTTTTTGTTTGTTTGTTTATAATGGAAAACCATTTAATTAAAGTGGTTTATATTTTCAGAGATTTATTCCATTATCATCATGATGGGAGATAGTGGCATTTAGGCACACATAATATAATGCTGGAGAAGTAGCCAAGTGTTCTACATCTTGACCTATAGGCAACAGGACAAAATCTGAGATAATGGGTATCTTTTGAACACATGAGACCTCAAAGCCCACTTCCACAGTCACACACTTTCTCCTACAAAGCAATACTCATTTCAACAAAAGCCAGACCTCCTAATAGTATCATTCTTTTCTGGGGGCATTTTCTTTCAGACTACCACAAAACCAGTCACAAAAAGTCCTGTTAACTAACAAACTACATGAACCCTACACATTCATACATGGGAACATTCCATAAAGAATAATTAAGATGTAAAAATATTGTTCTTTTCCCTTTCCTCTTCTAGAGGAAATGTTAGTGTGTGCCATGACTTTCAAAGACTTATACTAGAAATATTGTTCATGTTTTATATTGTTGCAGGGGCTTGAGATGTATCTCAGGGACAAACACTTGCCAAGCATGCACAAGACTCTGATTCAGTCTCTAGCACTGCAAACCAAAGGAAAGCAAAATGAAACAAAAGAAAAAAAAAAAGAAATTTTAGTACTTATACTAAGGTGATACCTTTCATAAGAGCTGGCATTTCCAAACACCTATGAGAGGCTGATAGAATGTCAGTGCCTACTGTTTGTTACATTACAGACAATTTTTTGGCTATTACTTATTCCATAAGGTGTAATGTTGCCATTTCACTGTGTAAAAATATATTATAGTAGCTATTACTGGTAAATAATTATGAGAAATAGGTTTTTTAGTTTGTTTATTTCCTAGGTAGATGTTTAGATATAAGAAATTAAGATTACTGTTATATATAGTGATGTTGGAATGATAAACAAATTTAGGTATTCTGATGGAAAATTTGTCATGTGCTGTCATATTGGCTCTGCCTAAACACTAATTATTTTCCTTTGCCCTCACATTGTATAGTGAAATTTTTGGCAAACATAAGCTGTTTTGTTCCTTGTGACTTGATGCTTGCTGGGAAATAATAGGTTCTTTCAATAAAAAATTAAATTCAGAAGATTTTAGAGGCAAGACATAGATATGTAAATACACAACACAACACCACACACACACACACACACACACACACACACACACACACACAGAGTACTGAAGAAGATAGGCTAGCTATGCCTTCCCTAGCAGTTTTGAAAGGAGATTCATACATACCCTAGTCAAATTCATGCAAGATAATTGAGCTGGCAAATTTCTGCACACTACAATGCCTTTGAGAGTACTGCCCAGATCCCATGATCTCCTTGTTGTTAGTAGTACCAGTGTAACATCAGTTACTCAGGATAATTTTGAGCCAGCTGTGTCCACACCACTCATGGATGTATTCTTAGTCTTCACTTATTCCATCTGTTCTGGTATATTATAATGATTAGTTGTATATGCCCATATTCCATGATGACAATCACTTAGAAAGAGTTGTAATTGAAGTTATCTTAATCAAGTTGCCCTTTGGACATTACTATGGAGTTGTTTCAACTGTTAATTGACCTACCCTACTACGGGCTATACCAATGCACTGTTCCCTAGGCCAGATCCTGAATGTTTCAGTGAAGAGATTTGGCTAACCAAGCCACGAGTACAGTCATTTCTCTTCACTGTTGACTGTGGATGTGATGAGACCATCTGCTTGAGTTTTAGTTTTCTTCTGTGAAGCTGAAATTTTAGCTACAACTGTCTTTTCACCCAGTAGTCACCTCTTCTAAGTGAAATACATTCAGGAGGCATCAAGAAGGGATTCACAATGGTTGGTATTCAAGGCAGGGACATTGTTCTTGGTGTGGAAACAAACTATCAGTGGCCAAGTTACAAGATGAAAGAACAGTATTAAAGATCTGTGATTTGAACCATAAGGCCTACATGAACTTTGCTGGCCTCATTACTGATTCAAAGATAGTCATCAACAGAGCCTGAGTAAAGTACCAGAGCCACAAGTTGACTATAGGGGATTCAATTACTGTACAGTTCATCACCTGCTACATTGACAGTCCGAAGAAGCACTATATAGAGAGCAATGGGCAAAAACTATTTGGTATCCCTGCCCTCATTGTGGGTTTTGACTTTGATGACCATGACCTCTGAAATCAAATCCAAGCCTGGAAGATCAATACAATAGTCCTGGAGCACAGAGCATGAATTCCTGAAAAAGGACTACACCGATGATGCCATCGACATACATAATCTGACCATCACACTAGTGATCAAGGCACTTCTAGAAGTGGTCCAGTCAAGTGGAAAAAACATTTAACTTGCCATCCTGAGGCAGGATCAGTCTCTCAAGATTCTAAATTCTGAAAAAATTGAAAACTAAGTTGCCAAAATCGGAAAAAGAAAAAGAGAGGAAGAAAGTGAAAATAAAGCATCTTGATGAAATGAGCAGTTTTCAGTCTCAGTGTATCGAGCCTCTATCTGCTTGTCCCAGAGCTCAATGAACATCTATACTTTTCAACTAAAAAAAAAAAAAAAAAAAAAAAAAAAAAAAAAGTCCAGGCACATGTCACATTAGCTAGCACTGTTATAGAAGAACAAATAGTGATAGACATTGTCTCTGTAAAGAAATCTAAACCTTTTATTGATTCTTTATGAATTTTACATCATGCATTCCTATCCCACTCATCTCCCTGTCCCCTCACTTCTTCCCTCGGTCCTTGCAACCTTCTCACCCCTAAAAAAATTTAGAAGTACTAAACAAACAAACAAATCTCTGGATAAAAGTTGTAGTGGCCTAGTGAGTCACACAGTGTACCCTTTAGGCCATACATCTTTACTTGTAAATGTTCATTGACATGGGAAATTGGCCTTGGAAGCCTGAGAACAAAAGTGTGGGACCTGTCTCTCACTAGGGGCAGCAATCAGGAGAGGTGGGCCCTGCACCTTACCTGGGCAAAACAGTACATATGGCCCTTGTGGGGTTGAGTGTGGGTGAGCCAGATCCAAGGGCCTGAGAGCAAGAGAACTGACCTTTTCTTGCTGCCTACTACATTGAGCGAACTAGCTGGGGCACTACTGGAGAGCTTGCCCTGGTGGTCATGGTGAGTAAAAATTTGTGGGCTGACCAATCCAACTACCACCCAGGCCCAAGAGAAATAATGTAGAACAGTGAACACCAGCTGAACCCTGGGAGTCAGAGGTTGGAGATATCATCTCTCGGGACAGTTTAGCAGCAGCAGGCACAAGAGCAGATGCAGTGAGATGCAGAGGTGTAGATAAACACTTTAAAGTTTGAATTTCTGTTTGACATTGTTTCTAGGTATTAGGCTTGAGAGCTAGTTCATTACCTTTTTTCTAGCAAGTTTACAATGATTGTAGCAGTCCAAAGAATACATTAAAAATATAAAATTCATAAAGTGTAGCCAAAATCTCTCCATTTTGTGTCTCCTAATGTAATTATAGATGATTTATTGATAGTATCTAAATGAAAATTGGAAATTTTAGGGTTTCAAGATGACTCAGTGGGTAAAGATACTTGCCACTAGGCCTTATGATTGTAGTTTAATTCCAGGCACTGTATGGTGAAAAAAGAACAGACTTCTGTGGGTTTTCACCTTCCTAGGCATAGTACAGTGTGAATGCTCATGTGTACATACATACACACATGCAGGGAGAGAGAGAGAATAAGAATATTCAAAATCAAACCAATTTTAAAAGTTCTAATTTAAAAAGAATGAGGAAATCCATAGGGAAGCACAAGTATTAATTACAATAATTATTTTAAATTGTTATACTTTGAAAGATGCTAATACACTTAAAGAAACACAAATGTTTAAAGAATGAGTAGAAACAGACAGTGGGGTATGTATTTTATAATTTAAATTTACAAAAATGCCTCTCTCGTAAGAACAGTGGGCTGAGGAAGTTCTTACAGTTTGCATTTGGTGTTTTCCATGCTTTCTTACAGAGCTGCCTCATACTCTCTCCTCCACCACCATGGGATTTCCTTCATAACCTTCCACAACCAGGGAAATGGTTTACAAACATGGGAATGTCAATAAAAAGATTGTCAAATTCTTTATGTCTTAACTTTATTCTGTGTACTTACATGATTATCAGTTGTGGAGAACAAATTCTGGGTGATGGGTCTTGTTTTCTCACATACCCTAGAGCTAGAGGCTTATGTTCAGTGTATTAAGAACCTTGGGCCAGGTTGAGATCAAGATGAACTTTTTCCTTAATGGAAAACTTGTGCAACAGAAACAAACATCTTTAGCAAATCAAGCAAGCATTTTGACTTGTAATTAATCAAGACAAGATTAAAGTGTTTTTTTTCCTTATCTGTAGACTAAAAATAAAGGATCAGACAATTGCACCCAACCATTTACCACATCTGGGCTGTGGTTGCTTCAGAAATGTAAGCAATAAAGTGATTCTTCTCAGTCTGACTCACCAGCCAGGATCCGTTACCAAAATATCTTAAACAGCATTATTTTGGGAGCCGGCCTGGGGGTCACTTCCTGAGAACAATGCCAATTACATTGTTGCTTCACTTCATCCCTCTGTATTTTAAAAATTCTTTTATGTCTTTGTGATGTCCCATGTAGAGTCATTGTTTTGGTTTCCTGACTTGCTGATGTTGGTGTAGAGAATGTGCCTTAATTGTGGTAAGAAAACTATTAAGTCTGAGCCAAGCTTTATAGTCCCCAAGTGTTCCTTTAAATCTCTTATGAGTGCATGAACAGGACATTCCACTGAGCAAGGTGTTTGGCTAAGGGTCAGAGATATATAGAGCAGATATTGATCTAATTTAAAGAGAAGAACCAGCACCAGGTTGGTCAAATCCCACATATAAAAAAGAATATATTATTTCTTGTTTAAGTCACTGAGTTTTGAGATGGTTGTACATACCTCAATATGATAACAGCTACCTAAGGTACACAAGATCTATATATTTCAAAATTGAGGACAGATAGGGCTATTGAAATGGATTATTATTGGAAGAAAAATATACACAGCTTAGCCACAGTCATATCTTTTTATTTTATTTATAAACTAAAGTCTTTTTTAAGCCATGTATCCCCTTGATTCCCTTCCCTTCCCGCTTCCAATCCCTCCTGGTCAGCCTTCAGCCTTCCTTCTTCCCATCCCCCTATTTCCTCCCCAGAAAGAGCAAGAAGTCCCAAGGTGGATCAGCTCAGCATGCACTCCAGGCAAGTCTGATTTCATCATCTTAATATCAAGACTGGGTTAGGTGTTCCTCTGGAGGAAATGGGCTCTGAATTGCCAGTCAGTGCACAGAAACACAGTCTGATCCTTCACCACATACTGCCCATGTCAGTGGACTGTTGCCTATACTTGGAGTACATAGTTCTTTTTCCTGATGGTTCCCTTGATTCAGTGTGCTTCCCAGAGCTCCAGCCAGCTATCACTGTGAGAATTTTCTACATAATCCCTATCCTGCAACCAAGAAGGAGTAAGAGCAAATCATGAAACAAGGAGATCATTGAATGAGAGGAGCAACAAGGATGGAGAAAAAAAGAGATGGAGATCTTAATAGAGTAAGGCAATGTGGGGTTGGCAAAAGACCTGGTGCTAGGGAAACCTCCAATAACTTACAGGATGTCCCTGGCTAGGTCTCCAACCAATAGTGAAGGTGTTGCCTAGACTTGATTTCCTCTATAATCAAATAAATAACACCCCTAAGTGCCATCACAAAACTTACATCCAGCAATGAAGAGAGGTAGAGGCAGTGATACATGGCTGAGCTCCTGGTCCAGCTGATAGCAGGAGAGGAGAGGCCACAGTCATGTTAAAAGTACTGATGACTATGAGATCTGTGAGTAGCATATTCAGGAAAGTATTAAAACAACCTAATTTCATAAATGCCAAAAACTCTCTTCTGTGTTCCAATACATAGAAATTACTAATACTCCTGACTTTCTTCCCTGGTTAGTTTAGGAAACAACAAAAGCAGAATTAAAACACAAAGGTAGGCTTTATTAATAATAATAAAAAAAGAATGGTTTAATGAAGACTATAACAGAAGAATCTAGGAATTTAGGAGCACCATAGGAATTTGAGATAATACAGAACATATGTAGACTAAAATATGCTGAATATATACACAAAGGCAAGTACAGAGTTTATATTCTGCAGTGTAGATTCAGTTGATCACCTCCTTTTTGTATGCTTTAAAATTCTAACTTAATGGGTTCCCTCAGGACATTGTTTAAGATTAGTACTTGACTGAACTCCCTTTGGAAGACTACTGCACTCATTTATACAGTCTGAATAGACTGGGCAAGCTGAACTGATTTTAGAATAATACTTTATAATTATTGTCTAGAAGCACAACATTACCATAGCCTATACTTTTTTGTGGCACTCACAAAGAACAGATTTTACCCCTCTAATTTTTCTGATGTCTGTTTCCAAAACATGTGGTCCCAACCACATGATAAGAAAGTAACAAGCTGACCTTAAAATTACAAAAATAAGTGACATGATATTTTGTGGTGATATGTTGTTACATATTTAATAATACCTGGAATATCAAGAGATCAACTCACAGAGGTAGCTCTGGGAGTGTCAGGGATAACAGTGGAATGGTAACTCAACACAGCAAAGGGATCCAGAGAATTCCTGTGAGTACAAGGCCAAACAGCTAGGCTTCAATGGCACACACCTTTAATCCCAACATGGGGAAAAGCCAGGAGTAGTGGCTTTTAATCCCATAACTCCAGAGACAGAGTATTGCCTTTAATCCAATAAATCTAGAGACAGAGTAGTGCCTTTAATCCCATAACTCTAAAGACAGAGTTCTTACTGTGTTTCTGTGAGTTCAAGGCTGACTACCCAACAGAGTAACTCAAGCTTTTCATCTTAACCAGGATGGGATACAACTGGGTAAGGATGGTATTTAAGGCAGGCATAGAAAAACAGCAAGCATTAGAATTGACTAGAGAGAAGCTGAGGAAGCTGCAAGATAGCTGGGTGAGATTGCACACTCTGATATTTCTCCCTTTGATACTTTCCCCAATATCTGGCTCGGAGTTTCTTTCATTAAAACAAGAATTTGTGCAACAATATTTTATCTTAGTTCCTATGACTTTTATGTTAAGCCAAAATTTAACACATAGGTCTGAACCTAACAAATATTTTCATTTACGTATACACACACACACACACACACACACACACACACACACACACACACACACACACAGTAGGAGACTTCAATACCCCACTTTCAACCCTGGATAGATCAACCAGTCGAATGCATAGTCTATTCTTTCATGCTATTAAAATTTCCTAGATTCCCGTTTCCGCTCCCGGACCAGTGCTGTCTGCAGAGTCCAGGACCAGTGCTGTCTGCAGAGTCGCAGCACACTCTGGAGCAGGGGCGGATAATCACTGCTGGTCACCATACCCATAGCTCCGGCTGAGGGAGTTTGCACGGCTACCCACAGCCACCTCGAACTGAGCTTGCCAACAACTGCAGGGGTCTCTGAAGGACAATCTCAGACCCTGCCCAGAGGTGAGGAGGGGTCACCAGGCCCAAGCACCTATATCCCAGCCTGGGAGGGAGAGTTAAACTCCCATAGCTTCCGTTTCCGCTCCCGGACCAGTGCTGTCTGCAGAGTCCAGGACCAGTGCTGTCTGCAGAGTCCCAGCACACTCTGGAGCAGAGGCGGATAATCGCTGCTGGTCACCATACCCACAGCTCCGGCTGAGGGAGTTTGCACGGCTACCCATAGCCACCTTGAACTGAGCGTGCCAACAACTGTAGCGGTCTCTGAAGGACAGACTCAGACCCTGACCAGAGAGGTGACAGGAGGCACACAAACCCAACTGCCACAATTGACTAGGAGCCATCTAATCGTGAACCACTGAAGCCATGGGCAAACGTCAGTGCAAAAAATTACATAATAATACAAAGGACAACATGGTAACTCCACAAGAGAGTGGTGATCTTACAAATACAAGATCTGAAATGAGCAATGAAGAGGAAAAAGAAGGAAGCAACACCAAAAATTCCTTTTTGATGATCATCGAAGCTCTCAAAGAAGAGATGAAAAATAGCCTTAAAGAAATAGAGGAAAATACAAACAAAAAATTGGAAGAGATGAACAAATCTATGAAAGAAACATGCCATGAAATATAAGCTGCAATAAAAGCTGAAATCGAAGCAATAAAAAAGGCACAAAATGAGGCAAAGATAGAAATAGAAAACCTGAGAAAAAAGGTGGAACCACAGATACAAGCATAACAAACAGAGTTCAAGAGATGGAAGATAGAATCTCTGAAGTGGAAGACTCAGTAGCTCAATTAGATATATTAGTCAAAGAAAATAGTAAAACTAAAAAAGCCATAACTCAAAATGTCCAGGAAATCTGGGACACCATGAAAAAACATAATTTGAGAATAATAGGAATAGAAGAAGGAGAAGAATACCAGCTCAAAGGCACAGATAATGTTTTCAATAAAATCTTAGAAGAAAACTTTCCTAACCTGAACAAGGAAATGCCTATAAAGATACAAGAAGCTTACAGAATACCAAATAAGTATGATCCCCCCCAAAAAGTAAGTGCGCATCATTATAATAAGCCACAAAACATACAGAACAAAGAAAAAATTTTAAGAGCTGCAAAAGAAAAGGGCCAACTCACCTATAAAGGCAGACCCATCAGAATAACACCTGACTATTCAATGGAAACAATGAAAGCTAGAAGGGCTTGGTCAGAAGTTATTCAGACGCTAAAACAGCATGGCTGCCAAACTAGAATACTATACTCTGCAAAATTATCAATCACCATAGATGGAGTAAACAAGGTATTTCAGGACAAAGTCAGACTGAAAGAATATCTATCTACCAATCCAGCACTACAGAGAGTTTTAGAGGGAAAACTCCAACCTAAGGACCCTAGATATACCCACAAAATCACAAACAATCAATAAGTCCATAGAAGAATACCCTAGAGTAAGAAAATACACGTTGCCACCAAAAATGGCAGGAATTATTAATCAATGGTCACTAATTTCCCTTAATATCAATGGTCTCAACTCTCCTATAAAACGTCACACACTAACAAGATGGATACAACAACAGAAGCCATCCTTCTGTTGCCTACAAGAAACACACATCAACTGCAAAGACAGACACAGGCTTAGAATAAAGGGCTGGGAAAAGATTTTCCAGTCAAATGGTCCTAAGAAACAAGCAGGGGTTGCAATCCTAATATCTAACAAAGTAGACTTTAAGCTAAAAGCAATTAAAAGGGACCAAGATGGTCACTACTTATTCATCACAGGAAAAATTGGTCAAGAGGAGATTTCAATCTTAAATATTTATGCTCCTAATTTAGG
>PVIH01011846.1:0-66838 GCA_004025045.1 Sigmodon hispidus | reverse complement strand
ATGGGGCCCTCACAGGACTAGGACTCAGAGCAGAAGGTAGATGGACCAGAGGAAGATGGGGAGCCCAGGACACCCCAAAGCCACAGACTCAAATGCCCTAGGAGAGGGAGGTACTTCCTACCCCCTCCAGGGGCATCATCTGGAGAAGGTGTCCCTTCCCCAAGTGCCCCTCCTAGCAACAGCCACCACCAGCTGGCTTCACAGGGGTGCTGTCGATCTTCAGGTTGGGCCGTTCACCCCCAGAAGCTGCCCCTGGCCCCATCCGCTTCTTGATCTCAGCAGCCATCGTCATGAATGCCTGCTCAACATTGGTGGCATTCTTGGCACTCGTCTCCAGGAAGGGGACGCCTAGAGAGTCTGCAAATTCCTGCCAAGGAGAGAAAAGAAGTAAGAGGAAGGGGAGAAGGGAAGTGTGTCCCAGCCCCTGACAACCAGGGCTGGCCTTGCTCACCTTGGCTGTGGTGTTGTCCACGACCTTCTTAGTGGTGAGATCACTCTTGTTGCCGACCAGGAGCTTGTTGACATTCTCACTGGCATAGCGGTCAATCTCCTGTAGCCACTGTTTCACGTTAGCATAGGATTCCTAGGCACAGGGTCCAAAGTTACTGTCTAGCTAGGCCTGGGAAAGGCCGGAGCCTTGAGCATGGGGATACAGACAAGTCTTCCCTCCTGGCTTAGTCTTCCTCCTACTTCTCTTCCCCAAACCAAAACCAGCACAGAATAGCACCAGCCAGCAGCCCCAAACACTTCAACAGCTGCCTAGACCTAACGACCATTTCTGTTTTCTGAAGTTACTGCTCCCTAAACCACTCCTTGGTGTAACTAAGGGCATCAGAAGAAAGGCGCGTGACATCAGGCACGGTTGGTCCAGGCAAATGATTCTAGCTAGGAAGGAAGCTGAGGCATGAAGATTACAAGTTCAAAACCAGCCTGGGGAACTTAATGAGACCCTCTCAAAATAGGAATAAGAAAAAGGGGGCCTGGAGAAAGGGTTCAGAGGTTAAGAGGACCAGCTGGTCTTGCAGAGGACCCGAGTTCAGTTCCCAGACCCCACATGGCAGCTCACAACTGTTTGCAGCTCCAGTTCCAGGGGACTTGACGCCCTTAAACTTTCAGGCAAAACACCAGTGCACATGAAACAAAGATAAATGTATCATTAAAAGTAATGAATGGGCATGGTGACATATTCCTTTAATCCCAGCACACAGGAGACAGGCAGGAGAATCTCTTAAGTTCACTGGCAGGCTAGTAGACAAATGGAGCTCCAGAACAGCCTGGGCTACATAGAGAAACCCTGTCTCATACCTCCCCTCCCCATCCCCCCAAAAAAGATGACATTAGTACTTCGTGACTCAACTACATATATCTCTAGTTCTCTCTTTAAATTCTGAAGCCTTGGAGCCCAGTGAGAGATGAACATTCTTCACTGTGGAGACCCTGGCCAGTGAAGGAGATAGGTTCATCCCACTTCTGACAAGAACTCTCACCTCACTGAGCCCCAGACTTTCCTAGCAGCTTGGCATGAAACTTGTATGAAGAATGGAATTTCTAGAAACACAGTCAAGCTAGAGCTGTGTCCCTTCCTCTTTTTAAAAAGTTGCCTGCCTGGATGCATGTGCACTCTGTATGTGGCTCGTGCCCTTGGAGGCCACAAGAAGGCATTAGCTCCTCTGGAATGGGGAATTGGAGTTGCAGACAGTTGTGAACGGCCCTGTGGGTGCTGGAAACAGAAACCCAGGTAGGTCCTCGGTCAGAGCAGTGAGCACACCGCTGAGCCATCGCTCTAGCTCCTGTTTCTCCTCCAAGGTATCCTGGGCTCTAATGTACACAACATCATCTCTAAGCCGGACCTTCTGCTGGAAGGAGGGAGCAGAGAGAACTTACCTGCACAGCCACCTCATGACACTCAGGGACAGGGGAGGAAAAGAGCAGCACACACACTGTAAGACGGCATCAAAAGCCAGTGCTGGGCATCGCCCACAAAGCTACAGCTGACTGCAGCTTGCAGGCATGGACTCACTAGTGCAAAAGCTACCAGCGGAGCACACAGAACTACTAGAACTGAGGGTGTGTTTTGGGGAGTGGGAAGTGGGAAAACAGCAGGCTGCAGGTTGGGAGGGACTGGTGAGAGCCCGGTGTGGTCAAGACAGAGCTGAAGAGGTCTTAGCCTGGATACAGTTGGCATACTCATGAGACACAGAAGGTTTTCTCAGCTGAACAGTAACTGGAGCATATCTGTGTTCTGGAATAGGGTCTGGGCAGGACTAACAAAATGCAGAGCAAGTGGCAAGTGGCTAGAATAATCTAACGTCCTAAACCAGGGAATGCAGCCAGGAAGAGCATAGGCTTAGAGTCAGGCTGTCTTAGCTAATGCCTAAGCTTTGGTCATCTACTATGTGACCTCAGATATCCAGTCACTTGACCTGGGTCTCAGTTTCCTCTTTTGTTCAAATAACAACCCCCATGGGAGCTGCTGTTTGCATGAGAAGTGAATGCAGGCCTGCCTGTCTCATAACAAGTGCTCAATTAGCTTAGTGAGAGCTGCTATTATCCTCATCACTGCTATTATCATGAAGAGACAGATCTGAAAAGATGGAGAGAGAACAGAGGTGCCTTGAGACTAACTATGGAGAAGGGAAGTTTTCTGATCAGACATACAAGGATTATGTTACAAAATGAGGATGCAGGAGGTGGGTGGGAAGATGGTGAGGCTAGCGCTAAAATCTGAATCCTGCAGCTGCTGTGGAGCCCACAGAGGCAGTTGAAGGCAGAGAAAGGGCTTTGCCTTTCTTTACTGGGACATCAGAGGCAAGTTACTAACACCTCTGGAGACAATTTCTTCATGTAGGAAACAGGGTCCTAGTTAGCGGTTTTCAACTCGACAAACCTAAACACCTGGAAGGGCATGGCAACTGAGGAACTGTCTCCACTGAACACCTGGAAGGGCATGGAAACTGAGGAACTGTCTGTCTCCACGGGGGGCATTGTCTTGCCTGACAGATGAAGTGGGAAGGCCCAGCTCACTGTGAGCAGTGTCAGCCTTTGGCAGGTAGCCTTGGGTGCTCTAAGAAAGCAAGCCACGGGGAACAAGCTAGTAGGCACCTTGCCCCACGGTTCACGATGGAATTCTTGCTTTCCTTGATGCTGGACTATTACCTGAGAGCTTTAAGATGAGACAAGCCCTTTCCTCTACCCGGTGTTTACTGTGGCAACAGAAAGCAAACCAGGGCACAGAGGCTTCACCATCGACTTCACTGGGTAAGAGCACGGAGATTATCCCCAGTACAGACACCAAGGTCCAGCACAAGTACACACAGAGATCAGAATCCAAGGACATCTGTCTGGACATAAGAAATCCAGAATCCACACACACAAGAGTCCCAGAACACAAGACAAAAGCCAAACCACAGACGTGACTGGAGTTAATTAGGATGTAGGAAATATGGGGTTAATGGGCAGCAGGATGAACCAGTAAAAGGAGACTACAAGGGGTCAGGGTGTAGCTCACTGGCAGGATGTACGATCACTGGGAGACAAGAGAACTATAGCTAATACTTCCAAGGAAAGAGAAGAAAAGAGTAAAAAGTTACAAGAAGTCAACCTGGACAAGTAGCTGTCAGATCTGACAGCTAATTAAAACCTTGGTGACCTCTGAGTGACACTTAGCTCGCTCAACTTGTTCAAAGAGCTGGGAGGTGAAGGTCTGGGTGTCAGGAGTCTCTGGCAAGTGGTAAGTCTCTGAAAACAGGGACTCTCCCAGCCCAGGACCAATTGGTAGAGAAAGCAAAGTAGATGGACCAGGAGACCAGGCCTTTGGCCTCTGCCACCACCTGGCTGGAAACCCTTAGCAAGTCATTGCCCCAGCCAGACTTCATTTTTAAGATGGGAATATGAGGGACTTCTCATGAGCATCAAAGCCAGGCAGTGGTGGGTACCCAGTAGCCTCAGCTACTAGGAAGGCTAAGGAGGAGGGCCACTTAGCCGAGGAATTTGAGACAGACTGGCAAGAGTGACATCTCCACTTTGTGGGGTAAGCAACCAAGAAGTCTAAAGACTGCAGTTTCTATAAACTGTAAGATTCTGTCAAGACAATTTCTGGCTGTTGAAGCCACCACAGGAGACACAGGATTCCAGAACTTCTGCTGATGCTGGGCTCCCTCACTTTCTTGTCTAAAGCCTTCCAATTGCCCCAACTGTCTGCAGACTTCAGGAAGCAAGGAAGCAGCAGTAATCAACCAGCTGGCTAACTGCCACCAAACACAGGTCCTCCGGAGGGCCTAGAATAAGGCAGCAGGAGCTGCAAAGCCCGGTCCTATCAAGACTTCACGACATGGTAGGATCCATTTCTGTGGCCTATTGCCCTCTTTATAAAGCACTTCAGCATAGTGTCTCCCTTCCAGAAAGCTTAAGGGAAATGAAAACAGGAAAAGAAGTAGAGGTCAAGAGTCAAGGCTCAGGAGGGCAAGTCTGGGAGGTAAATCCAGGAGTACCTGGTCAGTGACGTCATACACCACGATGATGCCATGAGCCCCACGGTAGTAGCTGGAAGTGATGGTCCGGAACCGTTCCTGACCAGCTGTGTCCCACTATGAGATGGGAGGAAGAGGGTAAGTGAGCCACAAGAGAGCCCCACAGCAAGGCAAACACTTCTGTGTCAGTGCTGGAGAAAAGCCATACTCACAATCTGAAGTTTGATGGTTTTGCCATCCAGCTCAATGGTCCGAATCTTGAAGTCCACCCCAATAGTGCTGATGTAGCTCTCTGTGTACGTGTCATCCTGAAAGGGTGAGGCCAGTGAAGCAGCTTCAACAGACAGACCCAAAAACTACTTGGGAGTCCTCCCTCCAGCTCCCCGCCCCACTGAGCTCCTCACTGGCAAGCTTAGTCCTAAGCACCCCAAACTGCTGCGCTGCCTGGGCCCTTGCTCTGTGTTGCCTCTTTTTCCTCCCAGTGGCCAACTAGGACCCCAAGTAGATAACATGGGGGTGCTTCTTACTCACAGCAAACCGCAGGAGCAGGCACGACTTGCCCACACCAGAGTCACCAATCAAAAGCAGCTTGAACAGGTAATCACTGGCAAGAGAGGATGGGAAGGTATGAAGGCAGGCAGGAGGTTCCCCCACCCCCACCCCGGGTGTAAATATGACAGCACTGTGAGGCATGCTTCTGCTTGGTATACTATGGTGCGCACCAGACCTTCCCACTATCTTGAAAAGGGATGAAAAATAGACCCTCACTATCCCCAATGAGCTACCCTACAAAACCTTCAGCTTGCTGTCTCAATTCCTACTTGATGGCAAAGGAGAGGATCACAATTTGCCAAGAAACACTACCAGTTGAGTGGCAGAGCTGAGACTCTGGTGCTGTTTGGTAGGAACTATTTAGAAAACTCATACTAGGCCCTATAGTGTGCCAGCCTAGGACCTAAAAATGAAAGCCCGAACCCATGAGGCCAAAATAAATGTGAAAGAGCCTGAGATGAAGTCACTAATAAGAGGCAGTCAACAAGTGGCCATGGAGGTAGCGGCCAATCCTCCTTTAGCTATGTAACTGGCCGGGTGTGAAGCACTTCAAAGGCATGCTCTCATTAAACCCCACAACAGGGGAGCAAGGGGAGTTATTTCCACTACTGAGGAAACCGGAGGGCAGAGAAGGGAAATGACTTACCCTAAGCAATGGCTAACTGGGAGACTGGTAACTAGGTCGGCCTGCCAGGCTGTTTGACAGCCTGTACAGTCTCCCTTCTCCGTTCCCCTCCTAACCCCGCCGAGCTTCACCCTTTCTCAAGGAAATCTGAAGCCCGGAGCTGGGCAAGAAAAAGGAAGCAGAGAAGGGGAAGAGGATAATATGGGTGCAAAACTATGTGGGCCATCTGCTCCAAAGGGTTTGCATTCGAGGAGTAAATTCTGTCTAAGGGAGCAAGCAAATTCCACATTCACCTAAAGTTCTTTGGCAGGGTGACAGGTGAGGGAAGCCGAGCGACAGGGGCACTGGAGGCCTGAGCAAAGGTGGAGGGCAAAAAAGAACGGACCGCGGGAGCGACAGGACAGTGCAACCCAGCTCCAGAGGGAAGAACCTGCAGGGGATGTGAGTCAAACGGGGGCTCGGGCTCCCTTTTGCCTGGGCAGCTCCTGTCTGGGCCAGCCCTGAAGACCAGGCTCCAGAAAAAAGTCAGAGGCAGAGAGGTCCACGGCCCAACTCAAAGTACTGACTCTAGAGGCCAGACACTATTACGATGGACTCCAAACCGCCCGCCCGTGGTCAAGCAGCGGGTGGGGAAACTGAGGCTCAGGGAGACCGGATCTGCAGGATCTCATAACCGAAAAGGCCTGGAAGGGCCGGTGCTGAAGGATCCAAGAGCTGCCCTTCGAGGCAGGCTGTCGCCTCCCGGCCCTGGCTGAGAACACGGGGTGTTGAGCCGGGGTCCTGGGGCTACCGGGGGGAGGGGCAGGACCCGGATGTAGGGGAGGGTCAGCGGAAGAGGGACCCGGATGTGGGGGCCCCGCGCAGTTCTGACCAGAGCCAGACAACTTCGATAAGCATATAGCCCCATAGACATGATCGAGGCTGCGCCGCACGGCGCGGGCGGGGCTCACTCACTATTCGGGGTTCATGGCGGCAGCGGTGGCCCGCTCGGTCGCTCCCAGTCGGCTCTGCTCCGCCTCCCGTTCCAAGATGGTGGCCGCTCCGCCCTAGAGGCCCCGCCCGCGCAGCGCAGGCGCAAACTCTCCGGACTCGGGTTGCCCCGCGCTGCCTGGCGGAACCTGTAGTCTCCCAGATACTCAATTTGTCACTGCGGCGCAGGCGCAACCCAGGCAACGCAAGCGGCCCTACGCCCCAGTCGCCACCCGCGAATTGCCTTCTGGGGGCTGTAGTCTAGTCGCCGCCCACGAACTGCCTTCTGGGGGCTGTAGTCTTCCCAGTCCCTGAGCGACTGGCTGCGGAATCTTGGACCACCGTCGGACAGTGGACTTGTACAGCGCCGGGATAGGTATGGTTCGCCTCCGAGATAGGCAGCCACCCTCTTGGTTGGAAAATTGAAAACATTAAACGAGAAGGTATGAGGTATTTAGGACCGAAAAAACGTGACTTATTCAGCTTCCTTCGTGAGATGGGCACTCCGCAGCCTGTCCAGGACTGTCATCTCTAGTATTCCATACACTAATAATCGTCTCGGGACACTCATTCAGTGCAAGAACGTATTAAGGAGTAGAACTCAAAGACGGAATTGTCCAGAACCCCATAAGGGCATACTTTAGAAATCCCAAATCTGTAGCATCCTCTCAAACAGTTCAGGGTAAAGACAGAATATTAGATCCAGCCACAAGGGACAGGGCCTGATGTATGTGTCCCTCATTCTAGATCCCACCACACCCTAGGGATGCTCAGGGGCTCTAGGCCTCCTCAAAACAAGTCTGGCTCAGATTTAAATCGTCTTTATTTCTACAGCAACATCTGAAAATAGAGAGCGACTGCCTCACCCAACAAACGGGGTTGCCCCTCCTACTGCGGGGGTGTGTGTGGAGGGGACGTCAGAAGCTGAGGCAAGAAGGCGTGGCAGGATGGCTCAACGGGCTGTGCCCAGGGCGGGGTCAGGCCATGCCTGGGCGGGGCTGGGTGGGAAGGACAGTGCATAAGTTTGGGAGACAACACAGAGCCTGGTGATGTGGGAGTCCAGGCATCTGCCAAGGTTTGGTAGAGCACATCCCTCCAAGACCAGGATGACGAGGAGGTTGGTGAACCCTCTCGGGAGGCTCTGAGCGTTCCTAGAACTTGGAGCTTGGGAGATACCACCATTCGGAACGGGGATGATTTAAGGCCTGGGCGGTACCACTGGAGAAGGGAGAGGCAGGTGGCGGGCGGCCGGGGATACCGTGGACTCAAGAGGTGAGGGCTGAGAAGACGACACGGCCAATAACTTATTTCTCTATATACAGAAGCAACGGCCGGGATTGGGGCAAAGATGCTGAGGGACAGCAAGTACTTAGTGTTCTTGGCTTTGGGGGCTGGGTAGGCAGGCCCTGAACATGGGAAGAGGCACCTGCTGGAAGGAATAAATAGGGAGTAGAGGTGGCGCCGGCTGAGATGACTAGGGATGAGGTTACCCTGAGATTGAACAGAAAAGAAGGGTCCTTGGGAGGGGCAGGCAGGACGAGCAGCAGACCCATGCGCAGGGCTGGGGAAAGGGGTCGGAAGATGAAGGCTCTGGCGACTGGCTGCCCCTTCAGCTTTAGCCCACAAGGGAGCTTCTTCGGGAGAGGTCCATGGAGCTGGAGCTCAAGGTGCGGCTGTCGGAAAGACCGGCGCCTCCAGGCTGTGGGCAGAGTATAGAAGGCATGGAGCTGAGATTGACGCTGCTGGGAGTGAAGGAAAGGGGGGGAGAGGGACCACAGAGGAGTACGGGATAACCAAACCTACGTCTAGTGCAAATACAGTGACTCAAAGACTGGCCACGGTTAAATTAGCTCATGCCTAGGGCCTGAGAGCTTCAAGCTGGTACTGGCTGACTATGTATCTGCCCCAGAGCAGGGGCTCTAATCCCCTTTACCTGCCTAATTGCTTCTCCTCCAAGCCCAAAGTGAGCCTGGAACTAGACAGCTGTTGCTGGCTAAAGACTCAGCAGGGAAAGTTGGGTGAGGACATACATGGACCAATGGCTGGAACTGTGCGGTAGGGCATGGGTCTAGGCTGCCTGATGGCAGATGCCCTCCCTCCACTCTTACCTGAACTGGCTCTTCCACACTCTTGTTGAGGAAGTTGAGAGAGCTAGCCCTCTTCATCCTGAGGGAAAGGAGGACCAGGATTTGTTCAAGGTGAAACAGTGAAGGGACATCAGGCTGGGTCTCAGGAGCGAGGGTAGAATAAAGAGACTTGGTGGTGGCGATCAAGAACAGAAACTCACCTAGAATTAGGGGGCTCCTGGGGGCCACCCCCTTGCAGCTTCCTCACTAGCATCTCACTGCTCCGTCTCAGGGCATCCCTGAGCTTCCCAAAGGAACCACTGCGCCGCAAAGAGCCACTGCCATCCTGTGGAGGAAGGACTGTCTCTAGACCCTATCTTCTTTGTAATCTTAAAACCTGTCTCAGTCCCACACTCACCCCACTCCACTCAGCTGCAGGCCCTGACTCCTCTAGGTCAGACTCAGACCGAGGCCCAGCACCTCCAGACACATCCCGGTTGCCACGGCGGTCTCCTCGTCCACCACTACCATCTTTTAGCAGTTCTACCACCTTGGTCTGGCTGGCAGGATCCAGGCCCTGGAAGGAGGCAGGAAGCATCAGGCACTGACTGAAGCACTCGTGGAGCCTCAAAGGTCCCTATTCATCCTCCTCCGCCACGGAGCCCCACCTGCTTGCGGCTGCGGCTGGCACAGTCTTCCAATGTGTGTGCAGCTTCCAGCTTGCCCTGGCGCCGGTACAAGGCACCCAAGCTTCGCAGAGTGGTGTTGACTGTGGGACTGTGGACAGATGGCAAGGAAGCCTCAAACGTTTTATCTAGTAAAATGGGCCTCTGGGACAAATAGGCTTCCAGAATCTGACCTTTTCTATTCATCTAACCCTGTGGTAGAGACACTTGGTCTCTCCCATCTGGAGAGAACCACTCTAGGGCTAGAAACCTGGCTGGCCCTACACTTCTCCTAGGACACTGCCACCAGGACCAGAAGCTGGGAGACCCAGAAGTGAGTGAAGCAAGCTGTCTCAGTGCAGCAAGTCTTGTTGGGTTCGGGCCTTGAGAGGTGAGCTAACAGAAAGAAGTGTCTCAGAGGAGAAAGGACAGTGTGAAGCCTCAGTCTCACTGACCAAGGACACTGTTCCCCAGTGTCCCTAACCCAGACCTGTCAGCCCTTACCTGTCCACTTTACAGGCTTTGTACCAGCTGCCATATTCCCCATAGGGGGCACTGTCCCGGCGCTTATCCTGAGGGAAAGAGCAGTTAGTGGGATGGGATGGGAGTAAGCTCTCGGCTCGGCTCCGTATGGCCCAGCCTCATGCCCTCCCACACTTACAAACTCTGCACACAGAGCTGCTTACCTTGCTCTCCTCTCGCTCCTCTGCATGCATCCAGATGGGCTTGTTTTCTCCTAGCAGGAAATAGGGGACTGTCACCTGCCTGCCATATGCGTTTTTCCAATTGAGCTGGATAAGGGACTAATGTCTAAGGAAGGAACCGATATGCAGGAAGGAGCACGACCACGACTGGGCTTTGTTAAATAAATGAACAGGAAGCAAACCCTAAACATTCCTGACCTCCTCTGTACCCAGACAAACAGGCCACATGGCTATAAATGAGGTAGAGTTAGGAGAGATACGGCAGGCCCTTACACACCTTAGACTAGAGACTGCTGATACCTGAATAAGGGGCCAGGCTGAGGGGTGGGGATCAGGAAATGGCTAGCCATAGGGGGCTAGAGGCTGTTTCTAAACAGAGAAGGAAAGGCACTTGGCCAGCCCTCAAAGTAAACAGTAATTGTCATGTAGAGAAAAGAAGACTGGACACAGTGGCCCATGCCTATAATCCCAACACTTAGGAGGCAGAAGCAGGTGGATCTCTGAGTTTAAAGCCAGCCTGGTCTACATAGGGAGTTCCAGGACAGTCAGAGCTACATAATGTGACCCTGTCTCAAAACAAACAAACAAATAAGAAGACCCACAAAGGGTTTGCCAATTTGTGTGGCCAGGGCAATGGATCAGGAGTGTGGGCTGCTGTAGGAACCATAAACAGGTGAGGCTGGGCTTCCTGCCAGACTCTAGGCAGGATGGTCTGCAAGGCCAACTACTGTCCTGGATGTTCCTGGCTGAGTGGGTCTCTGTTCAATGAATGAACTGGAGGAACATGGCGACCGTAGACTCACCGTTGACAGAGCCAAACTCCTTCTCATGAGCACGGGTAAGGATCTCCTTGTACAGGGTCTCTGCATCCTGGTACTTGCCCTGTTTCAGGTAACAGGAAGCCTGTCGAGAAAGACAGTGGGTAAGCAGCAGGCAGGGAGCTTAGTTTACCTTCTCTTTCCTCCTAGACACCAGCCCCCTCCCTGCCTCCTTCCTTTCCAGCCTCCAGCCCAGCCTCAGAGCACCAGATTGTTCTTGGTCTTCGCCACATTGGGATCATCAGGCCCAAGGCGTGTGGCATAGATCTCCAGAGCCCGCCGGTAGTAGTATTCCACCTCCTCAGCTTTGCCCTGGTTCTGGCACAGCAAAGCCAGGTTGCTGAGCTGCTTGGCCACATCTGGGTGAAACTTGCCCAGGACCTGGGAAGAGTAAGTGCCTGGGGTCAGAGTTGCTCAGGCTCTACTGTCTGCTCAGCACTCCCAAGCCCTGTCTGCTCGAACCTTCTCCCGGATCTCCAGTGCTCTCTTGCACAGTGGCTCAGCCTCTTTGTACTTGCCCCGCTTGCCATACAGAACAGCCAGATTGTTGAGGGTTGCAGCCACCTGGTGTAAGAGAATGGAGGTGCCTTCACTCAAGAGCCCTAATAGGCAAAAACTCTGGGACTTGATGAGAAGAACACTAAATCAAATTCTTACTTACAGCTGGGTGGTCCTTGCCCAGTGTCTTCTCCCGGATAGCTAGGGCATCATTGAGCAGGTGGGCAGCATCCTTGTACTTGTTCTGGTCCCTGGGGGCAGGCAAGACATCCAGGGACGTCTTCCAACCTGAAGCCTGCCCCCTGAGACCCGTAGTCCCTATAGGCCCTCCTCCTGAGGTCACTGATGGTGGACACAACAGAGTGCTACTCAGAGCATGGGAGGCTTGGACAGCCCTACCCTTGAGAGCTCTGGGGACATTAGGCACTTTATCATAAACCACTAAGGACCCACCTCATACCCAGACCCCTGAGCAACATTCAACTTTGCGTGATCCCCAGTGCCTTGGCTCACTCACTGTCACTTTCTGCCACAGAAATCCTGTTACCCATTATGAGTTTTGGGCCAACTTATGTTCCCACCCCACTTTCCCCCTCATCCTTTCCCTCTTTTCCGAGGGTCTTGTGTATCCTAGGCTTGCCTTGAATTAGCTTTGTAACCAATTCTTGATTATCTTGCTTCTACCTCCTAAGTGCTGGGAGTACAGTGAGTACTACTGCACCTGGCTGCCAACTCACATTTCAAAGCCCATGCTCAAGCCTGGGTGCCTACAGAAGCTAGGCTGACTCCCACTGACCCTAGTGATTTCACATGTCACCTCGCTGTTGTTCATAGCCAACATTACAACTATGACAGACAGGTTCATTTCCAGTTGAAGTCCAGCTCTACATATGCATCCATCTGGAAGGATGCAGGTGTATCCACACATCAGAGGGCCCTTACCGGTAAACCAGTGCCAGGATGTTTAGCATAGTAGCCACATCAGGGTGGTCATGGCCTGATGTCTTCTCCAAATCCTCCAGTGCCTGCTTGCAGAGGGGCACAGCCACCTCATAGCGCCCTTGTGAAGCATACTGGATTACCAAATTGTGGAGGGTACGGAGTCGTGCTGGTATTTCATAGCCCCCATGTTGTGCAGCTACATCCCCTCCTCCAGGGCTGGGAGCTACAGGGCCAAGGACAGGACTTTAGATGTACCTTTTCCTTTCAGAGCTAGGCTGGCATATGTTAGCCTAGCCTTTTGCCCATTTGTTCCTGGGCAAGTCACCAGTCTGCCTCAGTTTCTGCACTTACAGAGTAGGTTTAGCTAGTGAACAAGGAATGAGTCCTAGACCTTCATGTCATCTGCACTGTGAGTGAGGCAATTATGGCCCAGCTCAGCAAGGTCCTGTTGGTGTTTTCTCTATCTAAGGAGTCCCAGAAAGAAACTAACAGCAGAGCCAATTTCAGACCCTCCAGACCTGCTAAGCATGACACCTGCTCCTAACAGAGCTCAGGGACATAAGATGCATCAGGGAAGATTTGCCTTTTAAGCCCTAACATGTTGGGATAATGAGATTGGAAATGAGGCAAAAAACATGGATGGCACTAATACTCCTTTTCCTGTGACCTTTAGGACTTTACACAACTGTGCCTTCTATACCTGGGCTCTGCTCATCCTCATTGGGAAACAGATCATCCAGGGAGTCTTTGGGAACATCACTCTTCTCCTCCTGGAAAGGAAGACAGGTGTGAGTGTCAGAAGGTGGTCTAGGTATCAGTGCCAGGTGGGAATCGGATATTGGCCAGCTGAGGCTCACATTTGGGGAAGCATCCTCATCCAGCTTTCGGATCTGGCTCATGAACAGCAGGTGTTGCTTCTCTTCCTCCAGCTGAGCCACCGCCTGTTCACTGCGCTGCAGCTTCTGCTGTGTCCCTGCCAGCTCCTCACGCAACCACTGGTTCTCCTGTACCAGGCGCCGCACCTGAGCCCGAAGCTTCTGCTTCTCTGACTCCACAGCCCCCAGATGGCTTGACAGTGCCAGGATCACCTATGTAGCCACCCAGATGGGGGTTAGAGCCCTGGCCATCCCTTAGCCTGTAATAACAGCCTCACCTACCCAGGGAGACAGTGAAAGGCCTGGCCCTGGCTGAGAGTACCTGTTGGGTATGAGGCCTGAGTTCTCTCCTACCCAGGGCCATAGACTAAAGTCTAGAGCTCAAATCCAAAAGGAGGTCTGGGAATTCTGACTGCCAAGATTTTTGTAAGATCTCCGGGCTCTCAGACTCTGCCTTTGTTTCTCTTCAGTTACACTCACCCACTGCAGCCATGACAAGTGTATCACTGCTTCCTGCCCAGGACTAGTGTGTGCCCAAAGAACCCAGATAGGTGGCTGAAAGGCCATAGAAAGACCTCATCTGACTTGTGTTGAACATCCATAGCACTCTCTGCCTGCTGCAGGGGAGGGAAGCAGCGTGTATCCAAAGGCCCCAAAGTCTAAAGAAACCACCACAGGGACAGGTGAGGGACCTACTGGCCCTCACCCTCAACACCCAGCTCTCTCAACATCTGATGCCCTTCCAGATTGTCCAGGCTGTCATGGGGACTTGACAGGGGCTATATGTTTCTCTCTATGCTTCAAGGGCCAGAATCCTGGCCTCTCTTCAGACACACTGTCCCCTGTGCTCCATCTCCACTGCTGGTATCCTTGATGCCATTCTGTTCCCAGGCTGTGAAAGACCTGCATGCTAGCTAGTGAGAGCAAAGCCCTGCAGACCTCTCCGTACCTGACAGTTAAGTGGCTGAGAAGGTGACACTGCCTTTCCAAAAGGCTGGGCAAACTAGGACTCTGCATTTTTAAATTGGTGTGCAAACACTTTAGAATTTAATTTAATTTTGTTTTATTTCTTTTTCAAGACAGGTTTTGTGTGTGTGTAGCCTTGACTGTCCTGGAATTCTCTCTGTAGACCAGGCTGGCGTCAAACTCAGAGATCCCCCTGCCTCTGCCTCCAAGTGCTGACTGTTTGAAAACATTTCAAGGGACAGGTGTTTTCATAACCACTAGCTTAGTCCCTATGGCACATGTTTTTAATCCTAGCACTCGGGAGGCAAAGGCAGGTGGATCTCTGCGAGATCGAGACCGACCTGGTCTACAGAGTTAGTTATAAGGATGGCCAGTTCTACACAGAGAGACTCTATCTCAAAAAACAAAACAAACAAACAAGTAACAAGGAAACTAAGACAATACAAGCTGCCCAAGATTTCTGAAGCCAGGCAGTAGCTTGGCCAAGAACCCTTTTCCACAGATTCTAACCCCTGCCCTGTCCAACAGCTCCCTTTATGGGGATGTAAGCAGAACTCTTAAATGATCCAGGTTCTTTCACCCCTGAACTTGCCAAAAGCACAGACTCCCAGGAGTTTACTGCACTATCCTACTCTTCATCCTGTGAGCCTCCTCCCAGAGTACCCAGAACAAGTCTTCACGGCCACCCTCTAATTCAACTTCCATCTCTCATCAGAAGCCCAGCAGTGGCTTCCTAATCACTTGTTCTCAGTCCATCCTTGACCTACTAATGTTAACTCTCTCTAGCTCACAGGGAGTTTTCAAACCCTAAGTCAGACGATGTTCTCTGCTTGTCAGAACTCTCCAATGCTTCCTGATATCCTGGACATGTGCTGACTAGAGTTCCCACAGGCCTCTGCTGGCCCTCTCCCACTCCATAAGCTCTAGTCATGCACTCCTCTCCCATGAGCACATGACCTTTCCTATCTTAAGGTCTTTACATGTGTAGTTCTCCCCTAGTGGCCTCTTCTGGACACCGGCCCATCTCTTCCTTCAGGTCTTGAGCTAATGTCATCTCAGAGAAGTCTGGCTTGACCAATAGACAAGTCCCTACTATAAAGTATCACACGATCTTTTTGTCTTTGGATCACAACGTGCTTCAAGAAATTAATCTGAGTGTGTGTGTGTGTGTGTGTGTGTGTGTGTGTGTGTGTGTTTTGGAGGGGGCAGTAAGGTGAGACAGACAAACTTGCCTGGAATTTAAAATCCTCCTGCCTCCACAGCCCAAGTGCTGGAATTACAGACACCATGCTCAGAAGGTCAGGGGTCTCGTCTGCCTTGTTGAATTCTGCATCCTTGGTATGGTAACAGACTGCCAGGCACACATTAAACAACTGATAAACTACATAATGAATTAACGCAAGGTTGAACTGCGAAGGGAGGTTACTGAAGCGTTTCTCTTTTCCTCCGCCATCCAGTCAGCTAGGTTAGAACAGGGCCTGGATGGCAAAGCGTTGTGTGGAGGTAGGTGTGCCACAATCTCCAAAGTGTATTCATTTAACAATACTTATTGTCCTAACATTAGACTCCAAGAGACAAGTGTTTCCTCGCCGAGAGTGTCCTTACATTACCAGGACCCTTCCAGTAATCTTCCACCTTAGCCCCAACACTGACCTACCTGAGCCTCCCCAAGCCCCAGCTCGATGGCCTCCAGGGAGCGTCGTAAGAGGAGGCAGCGCTCCTGAGAGCCTGGCTCAGCCTCGCTTGCCTCATGAGAGGCCAGGGGAGCCAGTAGGGCACGATGCTCTCCGCGCAGGGTCTCTAAACCCTGGATAACAGCCTTGGTGCCCAGCACAATCTCATCCTGGCTCAGCTTCTCCTCCCGAGGAAGCACCATCGTAGCCATGGTCGTGCGGTCTGTGAAGGTGAGAGTCGGGCAGGCGGGCGCCCGACCAAGGGCCACACCACCGTCCACCCCAGGTTAGGTAAACAAACGCTGGCAGGTCTCCGGACACCTAGGTGGTCCCCAAGGGTGTCCAGATCCCCCAGCCCGCAGCCCGCAGCGTGCCAGCGCTCGGCCTACAGGGGGCGCGCCAGGCTCGTCTCGCCTAGGGAGACGCAATGCGGTGTGGCAAGGGAGGCTGGACCTTGATTCCGCCCTAGACCACCGGCTCACGCAGGCCTGCGCAGCCTAGCCACGGAGCTTTCCCGGAACTGTCCCAGTTAAGACACAGAGCACTAGGGCACTCCAAGAGGGATCACAGCCGTTCCCAAGCCGGAGGCCACCGCCCCTCCCGGAGATCGGGTTTCAGGCCCAGCGACAGCCCCCTCCCCAGGGCAAGTGGAACCGGAGAGCCCCTCCCCAGGGCAGGCCGAGGCCAGAGACTCCCCCTTCCGCCGCCCCGGGAGGCTGCCAGCGGTCTGGAGTCTCGGGACAGGCTAACGCAGGCCGCGCCCACAGCGACCCCTCCCACAGGCTGGCCAAACGCCCGCAAACCCTAAGAAAAGGCCCAGCTAACCCCAGCCCAGGACCGCGCCCCCTCCCCGCAGGCCGGTCCGGTCCTTCCGCAGGCCGCGCCCACGACGACTCCTCCTCTAGGCCGACCTGCAGCCGCTCCTCACTGTCCGGCCTGACTCGGTCTCCCGGTCAAACCTGCCCGCGCCAACCTGCACCTTCGGCTTAGGCCAGGCTCCGGCTCCGGCTCCTGCCCGGCTTCACCCGGATCCGTGACTGTGAGCTTGTCTAGCTGCCTCCATCCCGCCGGCCTTCCCAGCAGTCCCCGCGCCGCCTTAAAGGTGAAGCCGCTACCTCGGCGGCGTCGGAGGGGGCGAAACACGTTCCAGCAGGCCAGTTCTCTGCCTTAAAGGGGCCCCGCGGGCCACGCCGGCTCCGGGGTGGGGCCAACCCTGAAGGGGCGTGGCTGGGCTCGCCCCCTCGGACCAGAGCTTCCTGGTCAGTGGAACACCTTGGGGCACCGGGTCCAGCCCGGCGATGACTGACAAGCCAGAAGGCCCGACCTCCTCCGACTCCAGAGGGAAGCAGTTGGCATTTACTGAGCGCTCACTGTTGGTCAAGTGTTTTGGTTGATGTCTTAAGTGCGTTAACTTGATGCTTACAAGCTGTTGAGCTGGGTACTGCCATTACTCACAACTCCCCTCCGTAGACTTGTTTGTTTGTAGAGACGCCCGTCTTCCTGGGTTCGGAGTTGTCAGTGTCTCTATGGAATTCTCGGCATTCTAGGTTACTGTGTGAGGGAATGAAGGGGACTTCTGGTTTAAAGGGAAAAGGGGTGGAGAGGAGCCCCCAAAGGGGAACATCCCCGCGGATATTACTGACCAGATAATTAAGTCAGAGGAGTTATATTGTCTGTGGTGGTGTCATTGGGGGCATCAGATTAGGTGTCACCAACTCAGAAGGAAAGACCTCTGTGCTGCCTAGTTTTGTTAACTAGAGTCACCAGAGAGGAGAGAGCCTCCAACTTCATAGGATCCGGGTGCAAGCAAACCTATAGAGCATGTTCTTAGTGGTTGTTGTGGGAGGGCTCAGACCATTGTAGGTGGGGCAGAAAGCAGGCTGAGCAAGTCAGAAGGAGCAAGGCAGTAAACAGCACCCCTTCATGGTCTCTCTGCATCTGCTCCTGCGTCCAGGTTCTGCCCTGGCTGAGTTCCTGTCCTGACTGCTTCACTGATGAAGTTAGCCAAACAAACCCATGGTGTTTCATCCTAGCAACCAATAGTAACCCTAACTAGAACAACCTCCTTGGCCTTAGCCCACCAGATTCTACAGTACTTTGTTCTCTGCAGCACACTCACTTGACACTGTCTACAACATTCTAACAGTTTCTTGTTCATTCCCCTTCTAGAATGCAGGTCACCACCTGCTGGTCAGGACCTGAAGTAGCTCAAGACAGAATGTAGCAGCATTCAATAGATGCTAGTTTATAAAAAGTGGGGGGAGGAGTTGGGGGAGTTGCTGGAAAAATAGCTCAATGGTTAAGAGAATTCACTCGATAGGGGACTGGCCTCGAATTCAGAGATCCACCCGCCTCTGCCTCCTGAGGGCTAGAATTACAGGCATGTGCCCCCGCCACCTGGAAAAGGGATCATCTTTTTATCCTGTGGTCCTCAGGTAGCTAAGGCTCTAAGGCTCCCAGTGCCCAGTTCTCCTCTCTTGTGTCTCTAATCCAAATACTATGTGATGAAATTATCACAGAAGCCAAGTGGCATGTCACTGTCAGTGCAGTGGCACAAACACACACTCAGTTCACCCAAAGCAGGGTCCCCAGAAGCAGAGACACTGCTGTCTACAGCCTCTGTGCTTTTGTAGGCCCCTGCACTGCATAAAACACACACCTCCAAGTATAAGAAACCAACCTCTGTCCCTTCCTCTGTTCTCTCTACCTAACAAAGGGCTTGTTCCTTTTCATCATTTTGTCCCAGGTAAAAAAGGAACAACGTTCACTTTTCCTTTGTGGCTTTGGTTGGTTCTAGAAGCTGGTGTGTAAGCTTTAGTGGTTTATTCTGTGCATCTGCTTAGGCAAGCTGGCTTTGTCTCCCGGTGCCGGGGAGAAAGGGCTGGACGCTTTCCAGGCTGTTCTCTTCCCTTTATCTTGCTTTCTGTGCTTGATCTTGTGTGTGTTCAATCTTTTCAAGCACTTGTTATCTGGTGTCTGAGGACTGCAGTGTTCCCTGAGGGGAGGGACTCTTACTCCATCCTGCTCTGCCCTGGGCTCCTCCACTTCAGCTGCTGATTCCCTGCCAGGCTGCTGACCGGCCATCCGTAAGTGGAGAAAAAGGAAGGAATTGGTGTGGAGGGCTGGTTCATCTCTGGCTGCTTCTGTGATGCTCAATAGCACATCCACCCATCTCAAACCTTCAGAAGTTGTTCTTGCTACAAATTTTTTTTTTTTTAAATTTTAGCCAGATGGTGGTGGCTCACCCTGTAATTCCAGCATTCAGGAGGCAGTGTTATGATATGATATGATATGATACTGGATTTTACCAGTGTAACTGCCCAGGCTGTCCTAGAACTCACTCTGTAGACCAGACTAGTCTTGAACTCACAGAGATTCTCCTTTCTCTGTCTCCCAAGTGCTGGGATTAAAGTTGTGCACCACCACTATACAGCAGCCTCCAACTATTTTAAATATTATATTCTGTCTGCAAATCAGTCCACTGCTCCTCCCCATCTCACAGAAGTGTACTTTCTCACATTCTTTTTTCTCTGGCAACATTATTTTTCTGAGGTGGTTGGTATAAGAGGACTTTTCTTACCTGCCCACAAGTTCCCAAATAACTGACACAGACATAATATTAAAGGTTGGTTGATGGGCTGGAGAGATGGCTCAGAGGTTAAGAGCACCTACTGTTCTTCCAGAGGACCTGAATTCAGTTCCCAGCAACCACATGGTGGCTCACAACCATCTATGATGACATCTGGTACCCTCTTCTGTACACTGTATACATAATAAACAAATCTTATTACAACTTACAACTCAAATTAACCCATTTATATTACTGTATGTTCTGCCACATGGTGTTACCTCTGTTTCATCTTGTACCTCCTCTTTCTTCTCATGTCTGTCTGGCAACTCTGACTCCACCCTTCTTCCCATCATCCTCCTAGTCTGGCTCTCCTGCCCAGCTATGGCCAGTCAGCTCTTTATTAACTAGTGAGAGTCACATATACATTTGCAGTAGAATGCTTCATACCAGTCGGGACACTTTCTCTGAGAGTCTAAGGTCACTTGAAACTCCCGTGGATTCACCCATAAGTGCTCAAGACTGGTAACCAACCCCTTAAAGAAAGTGTCTCTTTTCCTATGGACATTTCTAACTGCCAGCTTTTTCTGTAACTGAGTCAGGTTCAAGTACATCCTGAGCTCTCAGGAGAGACCTCTGGTTCCTCTCCTGGCAATCTCATGGCTAATCTGCTGATATCCTTCCTGTGAATTCCCAGTCAGGCTGGAAGGGTTCCTACAGGAGGCTGGAGGGATGGTTCCACAGTGAAGAGGATTCACAGCTTTTGCAGAGGACCCAGATTTGGTTCCAAGCCCCTACAAGGCAGCTCACAACTCTGTAATTCTAGTTTCAGAGAATCTAATATCCTTTTCTGGCCTCTGAGAAGACTGCACACACATGGTGCACAGGCAGATCACCCATACATGTGAATAACAAAAGAACACAAGGGTAAGATGCTACCAAAGTCAAAGCCATATTTTTGTTTGTAGTTGTGTGGTCTTTTAGGATGCTCTGCTGTTTCCACCCAGTTCTTCACTGGAGTGGTGACTTACCTAACACCTGCCGTGTGGGGTAATGGGAAGCCTTGAGTGGGACAGCAGAAAGCATCTACAGTGAGCCTTCACAGAACAGTCACTGTTTCTCAAGTTATTGTTATCTACACAGACAAGCTTATGACTTGACAGACCTTGTGCTAGGAACTGGGGACAGGAAGAAAAATGTAACATATAGGACAGTCTCTGTTTACAGTGTTGTTGGAGAGAAAACACGAGGAATGAAGACTGGTGTCAGACAGAAAGATGAACCCAAACAGAAGCAGGTGCTCAGGTGTTTGGGGCTGACAGGAGCAGGTATGGAAAAGATGGAGGGGTGTACCCCCCTTCCCGCCCTGAACTCTCTAACATGCCAACGGTCCCAGCTCCAGTCAGACCCCTATATTCCACTTCTTCTCAGAATGACACAGCAGTCATGTCTGTAGCATCTCATTCTCAAGTGTCCTGTGGAGGTGACTGACCATCTGCTCATGCGGACAGATGGCTCCTGGTCTCAGTCTTCCATTCTTTAGCCCTGCGATACCCCTCCCTTTCCTCTCCTTTCTCCCCTCCCTTCTTCCCTTACCACCCCCTTGCTTTGAGATTCCCTCTATGAGTTCCAGGCTGCCTCTGTGCTGTGACCCTTCCAGGTGTGTGCAGCTTCCCTGAGCACCAGCTGGCTTTCTAACTACTCACCCTTCTTAGCCTCGGAAGCTGTTCTCCACACTTTCTTTAGTATACGTCCTTAGTACAACATTCCCTTTTGTTTTTCAGACAAGGTCTTATATATATATATAATGTATACGTTATACAGAAGAGGGCATCAGATCTCAGTATAGATGGTTGTGGTTGCTGGGAATAACTCAGGACCGCAGGAAGAACAATCAGTGCTCTTCACCACTGAAACATCTGTCCAGCCTCTTCTTCTTTTCTTTCTTTCTTTCCTTCTTTTTTCTTTCTTTCTTTTTTTTTTTTTTTTTTTTTTTTTTTTTTTTTTTTTTTTTTTTTTTTTTTTTTTTTTTTTTTTTTTTTTTTTTTTTTTTTTTTTTTTTTTCTTAATTTTTTTTTTGATTTATTTATTTATTATGCATACAGTTTTACAGAAGAGGGCGCCAGACCTCATCATAGATGGTTGTGAGCCACCATGTGGTTTTGCTGGGAATTGAACTCAGGACCTCTGGAAGAACTGTCAGTGCTCTTAACCTCTGAGCCATCTCTCCAGCCCCTCTTTTTTTTTTTTTGAGGCAGAGTTTCTATGTGTAGTTTTGGTTGTTCTAAAACTTATTCTGTAGACCAGGCTGGTCTTATACTCACAGATATCCACCTGCCTCTGCCTCCTGAATGCTGGGATTAAAGGCATAAGCCATCACCACTCTGGCACTCCAGGTTTGGCCATATATATCCACATAAGGCCTGAGAAAGCTTAAAAAAGAAGTTTAGAGGGGCTGGAGAGATGGCTCAGCGCTTAAGAGCACCGTCTGCTCTTCCAGAGGACCCGGGTTCGATTCCCAGCACCCACATGGCAGCTAACAACTGTCTGTAGTTCCAGTTCCAGGCAAACACCAAGGCAAATAAATAAATAAATAAATAAATAAATAAATAAAGTTTAAAAAAAAAAGAAGTTTAGAACACAGAGTCAAACACAGCTTCATGGTGACTTTGGTTGGTCTTGGGATAGGCTAGGCAGCATACAGAGGCACCCTATGGGCTGCTGCCTAAAGGTTGGAGTCATGTGCCAGCACCATGTATTAAACTGCCATAGGCAGCTGACATAGCAGTTTAAGATTTGTTTGACAGGGTCAGAGAATGCTGCAGTTGCTCAGTAAAGACAGAGCCAGACAGAAAAAAAAACAAACTCTAAACAGATTACAGCATGTTTTAAAAATGTGCATAAGCTTAAAAAAGAAAAGAAAATGGTTATAGACAGAAAAAATAGCTTATAAGTAATAAGATAGCCTTTAAAGAGAGAATAAAATAATATAAAAAGAATAAGGCATGTAAAGATAAAAACATACAGAATCTGGATCCTATATGGTGTCTTATTGTCTTTAAATTTTTGATTGCTGACAATGACAGTAGTTGAGAGAGACTGTTAAAGGGACTGTTGAATTAAACCAGCCTAGAAAGTTTAGAAATGCCTTAAGTTTGAAATTCAAAAAATATATTACCTTAGGGAAGAGGTTATGCTTTGTTTCCACAGGAAAAGAAAAGCTATGGATTTATTCAAAGTTAAAGAGAACCAGGTTTGATCAGGAAAGACCTCCTGAAGTCTTGACTGTAAATATAAAAAAAATAAACCTAGAAAAACTACAAGACAGAGCAAGGGGACCAGACACGAATGAAAATGGATGGCCCATTAGAGGAACACCTGACTCAGTCTTGAGGTTGTGGGGAGAAAACTGGATCTGCCAGGAGTGGAGGCTGAACTAAGCAATACTGGGACAATGGGACCATAGCACTGCCTGCTGCCTGCCCTGAGAGGGGATGGGGAGTTGTGGAGAAGAGAGAATGACCTGATGTGGTGGGAGGGGGAAGAGACCTTGAATAAGGATATACAAGGATAGAAAGTGTGACTTCTTTGTTCATAATAATAAAATAAAAATAAATAAAAAATAAAATTAAAAAAAAATGAAAAAAAAAGAAAATGAGTGGTCCAGGTGATCCAGCCTCTCAGAGTGCCTCTATAGCAGTTTCCTTAAAGTTCTACATCCAGAACTGCCTCAACACTGCTGGCTGAGATGGCCCAGCCCCACAGACTCCTCCAGTCAGGACTTGAGATAAGCCCTGCACTTGCCCATCGCACAGAGACTGGACAACAGATGGACACAGCTAACTCTCTCAGGACTTCACCATTGTCCCAGTTTTCTCAGGGTCCCCAAAGATGCCAGTGTGTGCATAATGTGGGCCATGAGCGGCCAGCTCCCACTATCCACTTCAGAGTAATGAAAACAATGCCTCAGAGTAACGAATGGATAAGAAACTTTTTAATATGAGAATAATTAAAAATAAATCTCTAACCGACTGGTAAGATAAGGAAACATATATGCCTTCTAATGGTAACTTTCTCTTTTACTTCTTAAAAATGATCTCTGACTCTGTCCCCATTCAGCTACAAATCTCCACATTGCTGCATTCTATACATACAACTACATCTTACTTTACATATATATGGCTGTATATCTCTATACATAGTTGTGTCCATTTTCACATCTTTCTTTTATATAGATTTCTTTAATTTCCTTTTATACAGTTTTAGCTTTTTTGCTTCCACAGTTCCAAATCTCCACACAGTCATAGCTATTCATCTCAAATACATAGCTCTCCCATCATATAACATTTTACATTGTTCTTACACATTCTCATAAGTTGTTTGCACAGTTCCTGTACATAGCAACTCTTTCTCACAGCTTTATCTTTCTCATACACTCACTCACACACATATGCTTTTCTATATCATTCACTCATTGCTCAATCACTCTCTCATCCATCCATTCTCTCACCCTCCCTTTAGGCTTCTTCTTCTTCTCTCATTCAGCACACATACACTCACGTTCTGCATAGCTTCATATCCACATTGTTGCTGCTCTTACACTCTCATTCATACATAATCTTTTCTCCTTTTTTCTTCCCCTCTACAATGCTGCTGCTCCCTGCTTCCTTAGCCAAACTCTGAACAATTATATGTTACATTTTCGGGGCCCAACCCTTTATCATAACACATGAAGTCATGTAGTTTTTCTCAGGCTAGTAAGGTCACAAGGCCAGCCAGTGTAAATGCTTGGCCTTGCACATAACTTTTGCCCAGACAAAGAATGACATTGAAATTCAGGACATAACAACAGTAGCATGTTGAACCTTGAATGGTCAGGGTATATGCAGAAAGTCAACTATTATGGGGGTATGTGCCTCAAAACAGCCTGGTCTTGATTTAGCAATAAACAACACCTGGGATTAGTCTTTGTATATTTTCTGCGGGGCAGTTTAGTCTGATCAATTTATTCTGAAGTCTAAAATTAGTTGTCATTGAGACTGAAAATACTGTTACTTTCCTGTGTTAGTAAAGAAGAATACTCTGGTATCTTTATACATCAGAAATCAATTTTCTTGACTATCCACAACTATAAGTGTGCCCAAACATGTAAAAAATACTATCAATGGGCTGCAGAAAGAACCCCACAGCTGTTCTTACTAGGGAGGCATAGCAGTGGCACCTGAGAAAGTTATAGACAGAAAAGAGCTGATCACCAACAGTCAGGTGGGGCTCTCCATCAGGAAATTATACATTTGGTGGGCCTTCTTGTTAAACATTAGTTGTCACCTGCTATATACTCCCATGGCCCTCAGCATCTGTAGACAGCAGGAAGCACTCCAGAGAACACAATGTCCACATTCCCAAGAGATGGGGTGGGTGGTTCTTGATTATTTGATGAGTTATGTGTAGACAGAAGTTTCTGTCTCAGCCATAAACTCTCAAATACCTGGCATCCACTTCCCGAATAATTGACTCTGCGGCTTGGTGATATAGTAAATGCTGGGCCAGTAGCTCAAGCGTATTACTAACTAGCTCTTATGCTTAAATTAACCTATAATTCTTATCCATATTTAGCCACATGGCTTGGTACCTTTTCTCAGTCCAGCATTCTCATCTTGCTTCCTTTGTGTCTGGCTGGTGACTGTATCTCTCTTTCTTCTTCCCAGAATTCTCCTAGTCTGGTTGCCCCACCTGTACTTCCTGCCTGGCTATTGGCCAATCAGCATTTTATTAAACCAATTTGAGTGACAAATCTTTACAATGTACAAGAGCTTTACCCCACAGCAGTTATGGATGTTTGTCTTTGTTTTGGGGGGGTTGGTTACAGGTTGTTATTAGTTATGTTCAGGAAAAAAGCTAATCAAAGGAGATTAGATTCAGGGATGTTGTTCTGAAAAGAAAGGGGAGATATAGAAATAATAGGATAAAAGATCAAATTATTGGGGCTGGAGAGATGACTCAGCAGTTAAAAACACTGACTTCTTCCAGAGGACTGGGGTTCAATTCCCAGCACCCACATGGCAGCTCACAACTGTCTGTAGTTCCAGGCAAACACCAAGGCAAATAAAAAAAATGGAAAAATTTAAAAAGATCAAATTATTGAATCTACTTTTAAACTACTAGTCTTAAACATTTTACAATGGTATGAATTTTTGTATATTGATACAAATTTAAGATTATTTTGTTATACTGCACATATATATTTCTACTTTTATTTAGGGTGTTTTAATATAGTGATACAAATTTAAGGTTATTTTTTGTTAGAATATACTGTACATATGTTTTCACTCATTTAAGGTATTGTACCTATGCAGCTGATTTAACAATATAATGTAAATTTCTAGTCCCTGAAAGTTATTACAAACTATTTAGGATAATAAAAAAAAATGCAGGTTAGTAGTTAGTCACCTATAACAATCAAACTTGTAGTGATGTTAGGTATGTTTTCAAGGTTATACGGAGATACATTTTAGATAGAGAGTTGATCTTCAAGCATTTCAAAGACCTACAGAATATGGCATGACAGTGAGACACATCGGCTCCTAGCAGTGTTAGTTTACTTCAAAAAAGGATGATGGCATCTGTAGGGCGCGGTTTGCCTTTGCACAGCTTGCCGGAACATTCTATCGCCGCTTATGCTAATTAGGCATCAAGTAGTGACCAATCCGATGTGCCTATGCTAATTAGGCATTGAGAAAGGACCTATCCGATGCAGTCCTCAAAAATGTTAATGAGCCATTATTTTGGGCCAATCACCAGCCATATGCTAATGAGTCTACTTTGAACCAATCACCAGCTAAATGTTAATGAGGCATTGTGTTGCGCACCAATCACGCGCCAGGCTTCCCTATATAAGCAGGCTGATTCTCAGGCTCGGGGTCTTCTTTCCATCATCTTTCAACTGAACTGTACTCCAATAAAGTGTGATCTGAGAAGAATCGTGCATTGTGGTGACTCGTCATTCTGCAGGACAGAGGCGGCTCGCCGCAGAGTGGTGCCGAAACCTGGGAATCTTCGCGCCTTCGCAGAGAAGACCGATTCAGAACTCAACACACGGAGTGGACCGACGCACAGAGAGGATCCGTCGGTGATTAGTCCAGATAAGCGTGTCCTCCTAGGAGGTCTGGAGCCTGAAATCTTCCCTGTAGTTTTTTTCATCGTAGTTGTCCTTATTTTTCTCGCCTGCGTGTGGCTGCGGTGCCATCAACCAGGCAAAGAGTGCCTTCCCTGGCCGTGTGATAAATCAGACGTGTGTCCGATCTAGTAAGTCGCTCATAGATCAGAGCGCAGGATGGGGAACAAATTGTCTGCCGACCACACGACTGAGTTCCACGAGCCTATTCAGGCCATATTAAGCAGCCGAGGGCTAAAGCTTTCCTGCAGAGCCATAAATTGGCTGCTGGAAAACATCAAAAGCAGTGCTCCGTGGTTTGGGGTGTCAGGCAGTTTGACTGTTTCATCCTGGGAAAAACTAGGCAGGAATTTAGAAAAACGTAACACCGAGGGAACACTTTCCCGAGGCACCCTTCCGCTATGGCGTATGATTTATTTTTGCCTAAAGGATGGGAAATATGAGGACATTATTCAGCAGGGACGTAAGGCTCTCAGTATATGCCAGGATAGTGCATCAGAAAATGAAAGTGCAGGGACTACAAAGGATAGGCCTAAGAAAAAGAGTAAAGAAAAGAAAAATTCAGCACCGGTGCCAGGACTGTATCCAGTCCTAGATGAGTTTAAAGGTTTAGAGATATCTCAAGATGAGTTAGAACCTGAGGAGGAAGATATAGAGGAGGTGGCGGTAGCCGTTGAGCGAGAGTGTTATGATCCTCCGCCGCTCAGTCGATCACCGCCTTTCAATCCTGCAAAGGCTGGAGCTACTGCTCCCCCTCCTTCGGAGAACAAGTTGGGATGTACATTCATCTCCTAAGAGGCGTGGTCTAGGGTAACCACCGCCTTCCCAGTATTTGAGGATCCAGCCGCCCGTGGTCGATATTATGACGTAATCGACCATAAGATTATTAAAGATCTTGCAGAGGCAGCAAAAAGGGATGGTGTGGCTGCTAACTATACCATCATGTTGCTGCAGCGCCTTACGCGCAATGCTTTAACACCCGCTGATTGGCAAGACATTGCCAGAGCCTGTTTAACTATAGGGCAATATTTAGATTGGAAGTCAATTGTGACTGATCTGGCACATAGTCAGTCCAGAGAGAACGCTGCCAATGGGCAGTTAGCATGGAATGTAGATATGCTGTTAGGGCAAGGACAGTGGATAAATAATCAGACAGCATATCCTGTGGAAGTTTATATTCAAATAAACACCATCAATATGAAGGCTTGGCGAGCCCTTCCTAATAAGGGGGAGGTCGCAGGGAACTTAACAAAAATAATTCAGGGTAGCACAGAGCCATTTTCAGACTTTGTAGCTCGCATGATGGATGGAGCGGGACGAATTTTTGGTGATGTGGAAACTGCAATGTCGCTAGTAAAGCAATTAGTTTATGAGCAGTGTATAAAAGAGTGTCATAGGGCTATCACCCCACACAAAGGAAAGGATCTAGAATATTGGTTAAAAACGTGCCGAGAAATTGGAGGACCTTTGTCAAATGCAGGACTCGCTGCTGCTGTGGTGGCTGCTTTTCGCAGTAATAAAGGTTCTAACAGCAGCCGAGAGGCTGCCCCCATGACAAGGACAAAACCGCCTCAAGGAGTGAGGAATCCAGGGACATGCCCAAGATGCAAAAGGGGTAAACACTGGGCAAACGAATGTAGGTCTGTTAAGGACATTAATGGGCAACCTATTCAACCTGCTGCCCACGTAGCTAGTCCAAAAAACGGGGTAGTGGGCCCCTGGTCTCAGGGCCCGAAAATATTTGGGGCCCACGAGGAAGTGAGTCTCCAACCACTCAGGCCCCGCGACGAGCCACATCAGGCTCCGCAGGGCTGGACCTCCGTGCCACATCCAGAATGGTATTAACAACAGGCATGGGAATACAACCTTTAGATACAGACATGCAAGGACCAGTCCCAAAAGGGATGGTTGGGCTAGTGTTAGGCCGTGCCTCTTCCACCTTACGAGGACTTATTGTTATGCCTGGAGTTATTGATCCAGATTATACTGGAGTCATCAAAGTAATGTGTCAATCCCCTCAAGGGATAATTACCATAACTCCTGGTGATCATATTGCACAATTATTAATTTTGCCTTCGTTCCATGACAATTATCCTGCATGTTCAAAAGAATGGGGATCCAAGGGCTTTGGATCCACCAGAGTGGATTTGGGCTTTTTGTCACTATCTCTTAATGACCGCCCTATGCTTGATCTTATAATAGAAGGGAGAAAATTTCAGGGGCTGGTAGATACTGGAGCAGACAGAAGTATAATTACAATTAGAGATTGGCCATGATCATGGCCACTTCAAACATCCTCACAGACCTTGCAAGGTTTAGGTTATGCAGATGCTCCAAAAATTAGCTCTAAGGAATTGACATGGGAAACAGAGGACCAAAAAGGGAAGTTTCAGCCTTTTGTAGTTGAAGGACTACCAATCAATTTGTGGGGCAGAGATATCCAGAGTCAAATGAATCTTAAGCTTACTAATGATTATTCTGACACTGCAAAAAATATCATGATTAGATCAGGGTTTGTTCCAAGCAAAGCGTTAGGGCATAATTTACAAGGCATTACAACACCAATAGAGGCTCAAGGAAACATCAATCGGCAAGCTTGGGTTTTTCATAGGGGTCACTGAGCCTATGATTCCTATCACATGGATGACCACTGCACCTGTGTGGGTACCTCAGTGGCCTTTGTCGAAAGAAAAATTGGAAGCAGCTTCTATGTTGGTTAAGGAACAGTTACAGTTAGGGCACTTAGAGACCTCGCAGTCTCCCTGGAATACTCCCATATTTGTTATTAGAAAGAAATCAGGAAAATGGCGTTTACTTCATGATCTGCGTGCTATAAATCAACAAATGCAAGTTATGGGACCCATTCAGAGGGGTTTACCAGCTTTAACAGCTATTCCAAAAAATTGGTCTGTTGTAGCAGTAGATATTAAAGATTGCTTCTTTTCCATTCCCCTAAATAGTCAGGATAAGGAAAGATTTGCTTTTACTTTACCCTCTATTAATCATGAACAGCCCGATAAGCGATATCAATGGGTTGTTCTTCCTCAATGTATGGCCAATAGTCCTATAATGTGTCAGCTTTATGTAGATAGAGCTTTACAGCCAGTAAGAGATAAATTTCCTCGTGTTAGGATTGTACATTATATGGATGATATTTTGCTTGCAGCCCCTTCTATGGAGTTGTTAGAATTAGCGTTAAGTTTGTTAACCAAAGAATTAAAAAATAAAGGTTTATTTATTGCTCCGGAGAAGATACAGAAAGGAGGAGCTATTGAATTTTTAGGAGCTATTATTCAGAATGCACATGTTAGACCACAAAAGGTAGACATTAGGACCAATTGCTTAAGGACTTTAAATGATTTTCAAAAATTGCTTGGAGATATAAATTGGATTCGACCATATTTGAAATTAACTCGCTTTGAGCTTAAACCCTTATTTGATATTTTGGAGGGAAATCCAGATCTTAATTCCCCACGTCAGTTAACTCCAGAGGCTCAGATAGCACTTCAAAAGGTAGAGTAAGCAATTACTAAGGCACAGTTAGTGCGCTGTGATGAATCCAAGTCCATTTGGATGTGTATCCTCCCCACTTTAGGCTTTCCAACTGGTGTTCTTTGGCAAGAAGGGCCTCTACTGTGGATTCATACTAAATCTACAGGGATGAGAACCTTGTCTCACTATCCATCTATGGCGGCTGAGGTTGCGTTATTAGGCATTAAACAATCTATTGCATCTTTTGCCAAGACACCTGACAGACTTATAGTTCCTTATACAAAAGAACAAGTAGAGATATTGGCTGCCACTACCTCAGAATGGGCTATACTGGTTTGTGTCTTTTCTGGTACAATTGATAATCATTTGCCCAAGAGTGAACTTTTAAGATTCGTAGTTCAACAGCCTGTGGTGTTTCCTCGGATCACAAGGGAGCAACCATTGAGCAATGCCTTAATCATCTACACAGATGGGTCTAAGACTGGGAAAGGAGCCTACATGGTGCAAGGAGGCTCACCTGTAACTGTTGAATGCCGTCCAAATGCTCCCCAAATAGTAGAATGTCAAGTAGTCTTAGAAGTTTTTTAAATGTTTTCCTGAGTCTTTTAATTTGGTATCTGATTCATCATATGTGGTGAATGCTGTTAAAAATCTAGAAATTGCTTCCTATATTAAACCCTCTAGTATGGTAGCTTTACTTTTAGCAGGAATAAGAGGTGAGATTTTGCATCGATCCAATCCCTTTTATATTACTCATATTTGAGCACATTCTTTGTTGCCTGGTCCTATGGCAAAAGCCAATGAACAAGTTGATCTGGCAACGCGTGCTTTTGTGGCATTGGACTCTGAAACACAAGCACGAGAATTTCATAGCTTATACCATGTTTCATCTGCGGTTTTAAGAACTAAATTTAAAATTTCTAGGGAAATAGCTAGGAATATTGTGAAAAGCTGTTCTGCTTGTGTGCAATTCTTGCCTGCTCAAAAAATAGGAGTTAATCCCAGAGTCATTTTTCCACTTGAAATTTGGCAGATGGATGTTACCCATGTTCCATCCTTTGGAAAGCTTCAGTATGTGCATGTTTCCATTGATACATGTTCTGGAGTAATGCACGCTACACCTCTTTCTGGAGAAAGGGTTGACAATGTCATTACCCACTGCCTTGAAGCTTGGGCAGCTTGGGGTAAGCCCGATACACTGAAAACCAACAACGGGCCAGCCTATACATCTAAGAGTTTTGCTTCATTTTGTCACAAAATGCAAGTGAAACATATCACAGGCCTGTCCTATAATCCACAAGGGCAAGGGATAATAGAGCGAGCGAATCGTACGCTCAAAAATTTCCTACAAAAACAAAAAGGGGGAATAGCAGAGAATTGCACCCCCAAACAAAGGCTCTCTCTTGCCTTATTCACTATAAATTTTTTAAATTTAAATGATAAAAATGATACTGTCGCAGAACGTCATATGACGTCAGAACCCAACAATCAAGGCAAAGTTATGTGGAAGGATGTACTTTCTAATCAATGGCGAGGCCCGGATCGAGTTATTGTTCGATCCAGGGGATCTTTATGTGTTTCTCCACAGAATCAGGAGCCAGTTTGGGTGCCATCAAGATTGACAAGACGCGTTGAAGACGACTCTAAGGATGAAGCTGATATGGATACTCTTGACCGTCTTCCCCCTGATTCAGGCAGAGAAGATGGTATTCTGGGGGATTAGTCGGACCTGGCCATTACCTATGCCAGTCCATGCTCAGTCCAAAGTTCTTCCTACGATATTTTCCACCTCGTGTGAACTAGATGTTCCTTGTGCCCAGCCTCTTTCCACCAATTGGGTAAAATATAATGCTAGTAATATTAGTCTGAATCAGTCATTTTGCTTTAGTCTTAAAGAGGCTGATGACTGTATTTTTCTGGCCAGAAAAAATTTGACTCATTGGGTAAACAATCAAGTTCCCGTGCAAATGTTAACTGAGGCTTTGGAACAGATAGCTACTAGTTCCGCCTCTGACACAGGATCAGGAGTTAATGGAAATCACGAGGTGAAGGTTACTACCACAATCCTGATTCATGAAGGGATAGTTCCATTACATAACCGTAATAAGAATAGACAAAATACCACCAGACCTATAGTTGCTCCCTATTGTCAACCATTTATAAGTAGTTTTCCTACCTTCACTTCCTGTCAAGATAGAACTTGGGGAAGTAAACAGCTTAGTCCAGGATTTGAATTTTCTCCTGGCTTGAGACCCTATATGGGAAGTGTTGAGAAGTCGGAGAACGCAACTTGGTTTGCTGAAGGATGGCCATTCTTTTCCTGGGTATTAATTAATGAGGCAGGGGCTAGTGCAGATGTTTCTGCTCTTGTGAACTTGCAAGGATCCTTGGGTAAGGTTTATAATGTGACGGGTGTGGTGAAGTCAGGTCATAGAGCAAGGATGAAATTAAAATTAACATCTTATAACAACGAGGTTAGCAATTACACAGGGTCAGCAGCTCTGGTGTGTTTGAAACCACCTTTTATGTTTCTCCTGACTAACTCTAGTAAAGACTGCACCACTTCAGGCAGTTGTTGGTTAGCAGAGTGTTGGAATGGATCAGTAGTGACTACAGTAGTAGTTGTTAGAATGCCTACCTTTGCCCCTATGCCTGTGGAAGCTGATCCAGAGCAGTTTCCTATGATGAGTCTGTTACGCCATAAGAGAGACTTTGGCATTACGGCCGCTATTGTGACTGCCATTGCCATTTCAGCAGCTGCCGCAGTTACTGCAGATGTAGCCATGGCCAGCCAAGTCAAGTCTGCTCAGGAAATTAATGATATTGTGGCTCAAACTTCACAAATTTTCGAGGAGCAAGTACAGTTTAATTCGCACTTGTTGAGTGGTATCCTTGCCACCAACGAAAGAGTAAATTTACTAGAAGAGGCTATTGAAGATGTATGTATATGGCCTAATACAAGTGGGCTGTGTACAGAAGTTAGGGCATGTTTGTGTTACCCCTCTTGTAGTTTCAGATGCCCTGAATGAAAGCCGAAGAATTGGAGAATTTCTAAGTGGAAGTTGGTCTATGGAAGCCGAGAAGATGATCCTCAAGCAAAAGTTCCTGATCGCGCGTTTGAATGCTACAAGATTGGAACCTGTTACACTTGGGGACTTTACTTCTTGGCTCACTTCTGCCCTTTCCTTTTTCAAGGAGTGGGTGGGAGTAGGAATTTTTGCAGCCTGCTGTTTATTTGGGATTGTTCTTTGCCTCTGGCTGGTTTGCCGTATTCGCATCAGAGCACGTCGAGAAAAGGTACTACTTACTCAGGCACTTTTGGCTGTTGATGCAGGGCACTCACCCGCAGCCTGGCTCTCCGCCCTTAAGAATTTACAATGATTGCCCTTGCACAGAGAGGCTTTAGCTGCCATTGCACCTCTATAGGGAATCATTCTCCTTTGAGACGGCCTTTGCACCCTGCCACCTTTATTGGCCTTGCACGCAGGAAGGCGTCTCGGGGATCCTGGCAGCAGGAAACAGCCTTTGAGCGGTGGGCACATCATGAGGTGAACACCTGTACGGGCTATATCCTGTTTGTGCCTTTAGAAAACAAAAAAGTGGGAGATGTAGGGTGCGGTTTGCCTTTGCACAGCTTGCCGGAACATTCTATCGCCGCTTATGCTAATTAGGCATCGAGTAGTGACCAATCCAATGTGCCTATGCTAATTAGGCATTGAGAAAGGACCTATCCGATGCGGTCCTCAAAAATGTTAATAAGCCATTATTTTGGGCCAATCACCAGCCATATGCTAATGAGTCTACTTTGAACCAATCACCAGCTATATGTTAATGAGGCATTGTGTTGCGCACCAATCACGCGCCAGGCTTCCCTATATAAGCAGGCTGAATCTCAGGCTTGGGGTCTTCTTTCCATCATCTTTCAACCGAGCTGTACTCCAATAAAGTGTGATCTGAGAAGAATCGTGCGTTGTGGTGACTCGTCGTTCTGCAGGACAGAGGCGGCTCGCCACAGGCATCAAAGAACTTCCATATGGAGTTTGCATTCTTGGTGGCAAAGCTAGCCACTAGGGAAAGAAACTGACCTTGCCTTGGCTGCTGACAGGATGCCATCCAAACTGGACAAGCAGGACACAAAAGAAAGTGTCTTCCAAACTTTGCCAAGACAAGGTGGGACAGTCCTCTATAATTCCTGCTTCACAGAAAAGTCTGTCAGATATTCTAGGCCTGTAGGCCAAAAATGAATGCCCCAACATTGCATAAAAATCTTGGGTGATTGTCCAGGCAGCCAGATGTTGCTGTCATTTCTACAGTTTTGAAAGTTGTTTGCTTGGCACTTCCTGTTTACTTGGCACTTTCTGTTTACTCAGGTAATATATCTTTATAGGGTCTCTGATAGAAATGAAGACTAGATAGTTACAATTTTGTTACCAAGTTCAGAAAGGAAACCCACAAAGGAAGTATAAAATGTATGGGGTTTAGAAATAGAAAAGCTTAAATTGTTTATTTAAGAGAATACTTTGAGGTCTAAAAAGATAGTTTTGAGATGATAGAAGTTATGGTAGAAAATGGTTTAGGTATAAAATTTTGGACTAAGATATATAGTACTTTTCCCAAATTTGCCAAATACAAATCGACTGGACATTATAAATATAATTATTACCTTATAATTGCTCTTATTGTATACAGTTTTAATGTGTTAAGAGTTAAAAACCTTTCTTTTTTATTTAGACAAAAAGGGGGAGTGTTGTGGACTATTCCTTTACACTGTGTGAAGATGTGTCAGTGTGACTGGGTTAATAAAAAGCTGAATAGCATATAGTTAAACAGGAGGTTGTACTAGGGGCTTCTGGACAGAGAGACCTCTGGGAAGAAGAAAGGCAAAGTTGCCAGCCCTTCAGAGACAAGGCGGGAGGGGAAGTGTAGAGTAAAAGTAACCAAGTCATGTAAAAGAACACAGATGAAAAGATATGGGTTAATTTGTTATAAGAACTAGTCAGGAACAAGCCTACACTATCAGCTGAGCTTCCATAATTAATAGCAAGTCTCAATGTCATTATTGGGGAGGCAAAGGTCCTTTACACTGTGTGAAGATTTGTTATGAGTGGTTTAATAAAAAGCTCAACATCAATAGCTGGACAGGAATTCCAGGCACATGAGACTCTGGGAAGAGGAGGGAGGAACAGATATGTAGGAGGAGACAAAAGCCACAGGTCACATGGCAATATGTAGATGAATAGGAATGGGTTATTTAAGTTATAAGAGCTAGCGGGGCAAGTCTAAGCTACAGGTAGAGCTTTCTCCATGTCATTATTGGGAAGCAGACAAACTACACTGTCCAGCCGGTCGTCTGTTCTCTCCTTCCACCCAGGGACTGAATGAAAGTCATCAGGCTTGGCAGCAGTTGCATTTCCCTGCTCAGCTGCATCACTGGCCTGTCAGAACATCATTTCTAAAAGCTGCAGTACCCTTTGATTTTTGTTTGGTTTTGAGAGAGGGTCTCACAATGTAGTACTGGCTATCCTTGAACTCCCTATGTAGACTAGGCTGCCCCTGAACTCACAGAGATCTGCCTTTGCCTCCCTTAGTGTACACAGCCACACCCAGACTTATAGCACCCTTTAACCTGTGGCCTGCCCTGGATACTGAAAGCTGCATCTTCTGGTATGCTGTAGCCAGGGGGACTTTCTCATCCTGCTGTCAAGACCAAGGGAACAATCCTTGCTTTGGCAAAGACAGCAATGATAATAGCCACAAGGTCCTTACGGTCTGCCTCTACTTTCTCTGAAGCTCTCCATTGCCTTTTAGTGGCAAGGAATCACCAGTGGTTCTAAGTAGGTGTCTTGTCCATGTGTCCCGTCCCGTGTTCCCCACCCCTACCGCACTCCGCTTACCAGTAGTTTTTATGCATGCTGTTTCCTGTGTCTAGAATATCCATCATGTTCAAGCTTCATTAAAATAACACAGGTGCCACTTCCTGTAGGACATCTTGGACCCTTCTCCCTCCAGGTTGGATTAGATACCTTTCTGAGGGTTTCCAACTCTCATAATAAGGTATGGCAACTGTCTATCTCTCTGCTAGCCTTGAGTCCCTATGTATGAGAATCCAAACATGGCACATCCTTCTATCAGCAGAGCTGGGACAGGAACCATCCACAGCAGGAACCTCATGACTGTCAGATGGCTGGAATAAGCACCTGGGTATGTATCTGGCTCCTTGCTAAGCACGATATGCCATTTCTATGGTTCCAGCCACCTGGGAGGATAAGGCTAGAGGACCACTTGAGATCAATTCTCGATCAGCCTGGGCAACATAGCAACACACCATCTCAAAAGGAAGGGTGGGAAGAGGAGGAGGAGGAGAGGGAGGGAAGAATATGGTTCCATAGTCAATCTATTGTCATCAGGTATGTCACTCATTTAGCTGTCCTTTGTCAAGGTTTGCTGAATGAACACAGGTCAACGACAGATTGGGTACAGTTTCTGGTACGCTGGAATAGAGGGTATATTCTGGTTCTAGTTACCAAGTCAGGGAAGATTATTGGATTAGACTCCTGCTTTGGTCAGTGAGGGTTGAGATGGTTGTCGGATCCAGGTTGTTATCACAGTAGTTAATCTAGTGAGGGTCTAGTGCTGGGATCAAAGATTTGTGACCTCGTGTGGAAGAGGCAGCAAACACAATGATGTCATAAATGACTTCTCTGAGGACTCAACAAACTGAAGTAAGTGTAAAGCACTTGGCAGAGGCTGGCTCAAAGACAGGGTTCTGGGAGGGGTGTGTATGTGACAGGATAGCTACTAATGCTCTGTCCTTGGACATAGCAGTTGGGAGGTAAAATAAGTATTTTCAAACAGTCCTGCTGATTGTGATGGCACAGGCAGGTCTATTATCCAGTGGCTGAGACAGGAGGATCATGAATTCAAGACCAATCTTGGCTACATAGTGAGACATTGTCTCAAAAAAAAAAAATACTCAAGAAATAAAAATAGAGGTGGTGGTGGTGGTGGTGGTGTATAGATGGCTCAGGAGTTAGAGGCCTGTGGCCTCTGCAGGTACCTGTACTCACATGTACATATCCACACACTATCACACCTATACATAATTAAAAACAAATCTCTGAGGGATGGCTCAGTGGTTAAGAGCACTGACTCCTCTTCCAGAGAACCCAGGTTCAATTCCCAGCACCCAGATGGCAGTTCACACCTATCTGACCCCCTCACATAGCCAAAACATGCAGGTAAAACATCAATGCATGGGGCTGGAGAGATGGCTTAAAGGTTAAGAACACTGACTATTCTTCTAGAGGTCCTGAGTTCAATTCCCAGCAACCACATGGTGGCTCACAACCATCTATAATGTCATCTGGTACCCTCTTCTGTATACTGTAAACATAATAAATTTAAAAAATCAATGCACATAATAAAAATAAATTAAGAAAATCTTTGAAAATTTTAAATGAAGCTGGGTATGGTAGCACATGCCCATAATCCCAGCAGTTGGGAGGCAGAAGCAGGTGGATCTCTATGAGTTTGAGGCCAGCCTGGTCCACAGAGTGAGTTCCAGTATAGCCAGGGCTACACAGAGAAAACCCTATTCTGAAAAACAAAAACAACAAAGAGTTTGGGGTGCTGAGCTAGTTCAGCAAGTAAAGTTGCTTGCTTCCAAGCCTAGTGATCCCCAGGACCCAGATGGTGTAAGGAGAAAGCCAGCTCCTGCAAGGTGTCCTGTGGTCTCCACACGTAAGCTCGAGACCCCCACCAAGTGTCAGAGTCAGCGTAAAGTTGGCACAGGTTAGACGGCTTTTTTACCTGCACATAAAGTGTGCCTCATCCTTGGATAATGCCTCTGACAACCGGGGGAATGTGGTTCTGCATCAGTGATATGGGCAGAGCTGTCCAAGGTCTAAGTGGACACTGTTATATCCTGCTTGACAGGAGAAACCATTCCCGTACAGCCTGGTTTCTCCTCTTGGCTCCAAAGTTACTCTCTTCCTTTTTCCTCCATGGCCTATGAGGAAATGCTGAGCGTCTGATGTCTTTTGTGATGGACTAAATAGCTGTTGTAGAGATCTATTAGTGGAATAGCTGTCAATATTAGAGCAACTGTGACTATTTCTAAGCTCCTTGGGGTGGAACCTGTTGGTTCTTGATGGCCCCTTGTCGGAGCGGGAGAGGAAGGATCACTGGACCACAGTGAATGCACTTATGGTCCACAATGGAGAAGAGGTACAGGCAAAAGCCCAAGTTCCTTTCTTAGGCTAGGTGCCTCCCCTTGATTCAGCAGCCCAGGTCATCAGAATTTCTGCTTGGTCTATAGTAAGTTAAACAGTCTGAAATGAGGATGTGAAATGACAGAGGTGATGTTTTTGATGGACTCTGCTCACAGGCCTTACTCTTTGCTGTGTGGCTTTCTTAGTCCACAGAGCCCAGTGGAGGTCAGAGGACAACTGTGTGAAGTCAGTTCTCAACTTCCATTTTACATGGGTTCCAGGGATCAAAGCCAATTCATCAAGCTTGTGTGGTCAAGAGCTCTTTCCCAGGCAGCTCACCAGTTTTCTCTGGAGCACTTCGCAGCCTCATTGGTTTCTGGTTCTCAGGAGTTAAGTACCATGACCATGTCAGCCTAGAAAGTCTGTCACTCACCTGGGTGGGCTCTGGACTTTTCACTACAGGGCTTCTAGGCACAGTATATAAGGAGTAATGACAGTCTGCTCTACCTGGCCGTGTGGGGCTGCACCTGCATGGTGGTTGTGTTCCTCTTTCATGTGAGCCTTCATCTCGGGAACTTCTAGGAAGGCTCTGTGTCTAGGCCCTGGGAGTAGAACAGTTTACACCCAGGACACTGGTAGTGGGGACTAGTTTTAAATATCACCTTCACACAATCTTCAATCACCTGGGAAGGGATTGTTAGATTAGGTTGGCTTCAGGGAAATGGTATTAGTGGAAAGACTTGTCACTGTGGGCAGCATCACTTTATAGGCTGGGTCCTGCTCTGAACACAAAGGAGCAAAGCACTTTATGGACTCATTACTTCACTGTCTTCTGCTCTAGACTATAGGTGTAATGTATAGACCGGCCACTTCAGTTCCTGTTGCTGTGACTGCCCCACAGTGGTGAGCTGTGACCTGGAATGAATGGTGAGCCAAATACACTTTTTTCCCCCCAAGATGGCTTCTCACTGTGTAGCCCTGGCTGTCCTATAACTCACTCTGTAGGCCTTGAACTAAAAGAACCCCTGCCTCTGTCTCCTGAGTGCTGGGATTAAAGGTGCGCACCGCCACTGCCTGGCTTGTCCGGGTACTTTATCACAGCAATGGGAAACGAACGAGGACAATAGCTACTGGTTTCCATCTCAGGGCAAGGACCAACAGGAAAATAAACCCAACAGATGGATCCACCAGCCAAAGCAAACCCACCTGGACTCAGAGAGGAGGAGCAGGTGTGTACTCGCTGCCTTCAGACTGGGCAGCCACCTTCAAGCCTGTTCCCACAATAAAGGGACATGGAAGAATACTCCTTTCCACCTGTGTTTCTGGCTTGTTCTATCTGTTGAGAGTGGATAGTTGTAATAAGAGGGGCAGAGGCCCAAGGCAGTTGGTAAGAAATCACCAGTTTATTGAATGAAAAAACCCAACATGGCCCCAATCTTTCCACCCCACTTATTCTCAGGCCCAGAAGACACTCTGGATAGTAGGGCTGGGCAGTGGAGAAGGATGTGAAGAGTCTGGGGAGTAGAGAATGAGAGAAGTATGTCCCAAGTACAGTTTCATGCCACACTGCTCAGAAGCAGTGAGAAAGCAACAGAGAAGCTCTGGAGGTGCCAGAGGGCATGGAGGCTGGGCCAGCTGTCCATCCTCAGCCCCTCCTCAAGATACTGACGAGGAGGCTGAGGTAGGTATGGGCCCATCCATGGCTGAGAGAGAAGAAGGTTGCTAGAGGAAGACCTGGTGGAGATGGGCTTCTTTCTGCTGCCCTGTCCCGAAGGACGTGGGAAAGCAGAACAGTGCGGGGGGGGGGGGGGGTGTCGAGCTGACACAGGAAAAGGGAGACATATGGCGGGGTAAGAGTCATAGAGAATGTGTGTGCTATGGGCGGGGCTTGTTGCCTCCTACCTCGTGAAGCACAGAGCTATCTTAGGTGGGAGGATGGGAGGCAGAGGAAGGAGCCTCAAGGATAGGACCTGTGCACAGGACAAGCTACCCAAACAACAACAACAACAAAATACCCACAACATAGGAAGGACATGGACATCCACAGGGACTAGAGGTGGCAGGAAGTCATGCATGGGAAGAAACTGGGAAGGCCCCTCCATCCTCTCAACATGAGGATGCTTGGGTGTCCCAACTCTACTGGGAAGCTGTGGGGCAGGAGAGGGCACAGGAATGGTAGGTGGTCTTAGCTTGTGATGGTTGTCATTATGGAGGGAAAGGGTGTGTAGCAACCAACAGAAGAGCCTTGGAAATTGAGAGCCCCATGGCCAGGCTATGATAAAGTGCTGGGCTGTCTCACTGTGTACCAGAACTCCAGGTTTTCATTTCCAGAAAGGGAACCACTGCTGCAGGCGGTAAGTGAATTCAAGAAAGGTCCACATTATTCAGTTATAGGGATTATGGGCACCAGAAGGCAAAACCACCCAGTTCTGGGCCTGGAGCAGAAGGGAGGAGGAGAGCAGTTCAGAGATGGGCTGGGCAGTGAGAGGAGAGGGCTGCATCCCCAGTGGCAGTGTCCTTCAGGACTGAGCATGTAGAGGCAGGCCCCAGTGCTGGGAAAGGGAGGCTGGGCCAGGGCTTGCTGCCCTTTCCCTGCCTGCAGGGGGTGAGGCTGGGTGGCAGTGCCAGGGAGTGGTTGGGAGGCAGGGTCTCAGGTGGTCTTGCTGCCACTGAAGAGCCCCACAGGAAAGTGCTTGACGTGAGTGGGCCACTGGGCAGCCAGCTGGAAGAACTTGATGTCACTCCACTCAACCCCATCGATGGACACTGGATGACAGAGAAGATAAAAGTTATCTATGGGTTAGCTAAAGCCGTTTTCCTCAGGGAGGCCGTGGCTCCCCCTCACCCTGCTGTCAGGACCATCGCACCTCTCAGCATGGTTTGCTGCTGCTTTGCAGAGCAGATGAGGCGGCTGATGCCCTCGATGACTTGGCTCTTAGAATCCACTTCCTTTTCCCGGGGCTTCTTGCTCAGGAAGATAGTGGGCACTGTAAAGGCAACAGAAACCACCTGTCATAGACTTGGGAAGCAGCCATCCCTTTCCTTCCCAGCCCATCTGCTTCCTCCTTGCTAGGGCTGGGAGGTAATTTGCTCCCCATGCTTCCTGGCCCTGGCTGTTCATGAGGAACTTTAAACACCTGTGTACTTTGCTAAAGACTTTGCATTTCTGCCTGGGCCTATCTTCATCTGTACACTGAGGCCCTGGGGCCAGATGGTCTCCAAAGTCTCTCCCAGTGGGAGTGTTCTGGCCTGCCTCCCTGTCTGGGTCACCAAGGCTATGGCTGAGCAGATGTTTACACTACCTCCACCCAAGATGTGGACGTTCTCCCAGATGGTTCTATTCTGGGAAGAAGGGAAGGAAGGTAGGGCAGGCCCCTGCTGAGCTGCTGGAAGGTCCCTATGCCAGTCTAGTGGTGGGCTTGGCTGCATGCCTGGCTCAGCCCCTGGGAGAACTCTGAAGGAAGCAGGCACACACAGGAAGAGGCACAACTGCTCAGGAGCTCCTATAGAGGTACATTTGGGGTCATACAGGACACACTTGCAGGTACACATCTGGAGCTACAGTGTTTCAACTGGTTACCTAAGCACTGGTCTGGTGGTAGGGATTCCTGTCTCACTCTCAGAGAACAGGACCCATGACTACTCCACAACTTTGCTTTTGCTGCTTTAATCTCCTCCTTTGTCTAGAATGGGCTGTATTCTCTTCCCCAATTTCTTGAGTGATAATTTGAGGTAGGGTCTCATTATGTAGACAGGCTGGTCCTTGAACTCGTATTTTCCTCCCTTAGCCTCCCAAATGCTTGAATTACGGATGAGTATCACCAGGAGCCACCTGAACAGTGATCCTTATCACTGTTCAAAAACAAGCATATCTTTTGCTCTGAAGCTTCCCTGGAATGATTTCTATCCCTGGGTATGAGTGTTCTGTTCCAAAATCATGGTGGCCATGGAGGTGGTCCCCTCCATCACGTATCCATCCTGAGGGCAGTGGCCTTGTCCTCTAGGTGATGCAGAGCTGGCTTTTGCACCCTAGGCTGACCTCAAGACCCACATACTGATATACGATATGTCTAGAAGTATCTGTCTAGAAGCAGATTCCTGTCCAAATCCTAGGTCAGGGTCCTGGAGAAGCCACCAAAGCCTGCAGGCCTGGTGTCTTCCCTGGCCTACCTTTCTTGTTCTTCTCTTTGGTGACCACAGTCATTGCCATGGTGCCAGAAAGCTGGGCTTCCCCTGCATGTGGCAGGCGAGAAACCTGCACTGAGCGGAAGACACTCTTAAGGGTGTTCTTTGAGCTGGCGTCCCTCTTGTCACCTTCTCTCCTCCGATCCCCAGGGTGGCCCAGCCAGTAGTCCACCTGAAGGCCAATCACATCCCCATACGGGCTATTTGGGCTCCTGGAGAAGGGGATGAAAACAAGGCATCGGTTTTGACTTCAGTGCCTAACCACATGGGACCAATGAGGGTGGAAAACTGCTTTGGGGAGCAGGAGATGGGGAGGAAGGCCACCAGCTGGCTCTGTATTTGCCAGCGACGCAGAACCTGCTCATGTGGGTGTGGAGAACTGGGGTGATCTGAGAACAAAGCCAGGAGAAGATAAAAGCCCAAGTCATGGTGAGGAGACCAAATCTGTCACAATGAAGGAAGCAGAGCAGAAAGCTTTGTGAAGGTGTGTACACACAGACACACAGACACACACACACAATCGAAGCCAAGGCCCAAGGCAGGTAGATGGCCAGAGAGAATCATCAAGCAGGGCTGAAGCAACACTATGGTTTCCCAGTCGCCTTGGGAGCCAACTGACGCTGCCCTGCACTTTTGCTTATGCACGGCACTTTTAGCTCAGTGATAATTTTAGCTTCTGGGAAAAATGGAGTGTTTTCTTGAAAGGAGGCGTCAGACACAATAGGTACCCAGGCTATGAAAGTCATCTGACTTTTCCTTTTGATGGTGTCTCCATTAAAAAACAAGCTTAAACTGGATGAGAAAAGAGGTCAAGGCAGGAATTGGTTCCACAGTCCTCAAATCCAACCTGGATGGAATAGGAGAAAACAGGTTTCCTAGACGTCTAGAAGTACTAGACTACTGAGGCAGAACCTGGCTGTGTTCCTAACCTGTTCCTTCCACAGACAGTAGGAAACCATGAAGGGAAATGTATGGAGGACAAGGGGCTGGACTCTAGCTCAAGGGCCTATTCCTTCCTCAGAAGCCGTGGTACTATCAAGGGCATTTCTGGAAAGCGACAACTCCCCATTAGAGCTGTGAGGAAAGGAGATAGCAAAGACAGGAGGAGTGAAGATGTTGTCTTCTATGTCTGGCCATACCCAGCTTTTCTTGCCTGAAAATCTTTGTTCTCTACCCTCATCACACCTATGTTTGCCCTCCCTCAGGTATGGCAGAACAGCTGGCTGGCCATCTCCCTGATGGTACTTTAAGTACCTTAGATTCTTTTATTTTTTTAAATATTTATTTAATATACATTATATTAACATACAGAAGAGAACATCAGATGTCATCATAGATGGTTGTGAGCCACCATGTGGTTGCTGGGAATTGAACTCAGGACTTCTGGAAGAACAGTCAGTGCTCTTAAGCTCTGAGCCATCTCTTCAGCCCCGTACCTTAGATTCTAAAGAAACATTCTCCCTCCAACTATTCTGCAATCTCAATGACAAGGTCTTTGCCCCAAGCCTTTGGCTGCTACAGCTGCAGAACATTCTGTGGGAGGTGCAAAGACCGGGCCATTGAGGTAATTCCCACACTGACACTGCTGTTGCCACTCAGGCCTCCCTCACAACATCCTTTTAAGGTGGCCAGATCCCCTCTATGCACAAGTCAGCATAGTGCACACAGGATGGGGGGGCACCTTACCCAAGCATCCTTGACCCCCAATCCCATGCCATTCTTATAGTCCTAGCACTGTGGTTCTCAACCTTCCAAAAGCTGCGACCCTTTAATACAGTTTTTCATGTTGTGGTGATTCCCAACCATAAAATTTTCATTGCTACTTCATAACTGTAATTCTGCTACTGTTATGAACCATAATGTAAATAACTATGTTTTCTCATGGTCTTAGCTGACCTCTGTGCAAGGGATCATAACCCACATGTTGAGAATCACTGCCCTGGATCCTGTAGGAAGCTATCTGCACCATACTTTAATACCCTCCTGGGGCCACTCTGGACCAGCTGGGGCCAATACAGCCCCAGCTGGTCCTACACCAATACAGAGAAGACAAAGCAAGATGCATCAAACGTCACTAAACTTTGTTTCAATGTCTCTCAGTGACCTTTGTGACCAGTCTCTGAATTCTAATCTAAGCCAAGGCTCTCACTCAGATGGTTGTGCTGTGCCCAAGAAGGGAGTTAGGTTTCTAGGCCTGGCTAGAGGAACACGACAGGACAGACAGGGCTGGGGAAGTGCCTTACCCAACAATGGCGAGGGCACTGCTCATGGATGGGGATGAGGGAGGGGTAGCTGTGGCATCTCGACTCAGGCCTGAGCTTGAGGGTGGTGATGTGGAGGGCACAGTAAGGCTGACCACAGGTGAATCGTCTCCATCGCCTGTCAAAGGTACAAACGGTGTCAGAGGCAGTCACCCTTGACCAGCTGGTGGTAGGAAGTATGCTTTCCTTTCAGTGGACTCCAGGGCATCTAGGAGGAGTGTGGCCCATTCCTTCCTGTTCAACTGTTTCCTTGAGCACACTCAACCAATTATACCCCAAAAGGCCTGAAAAGTATGCCCCTCACTCAGAGAAGCAAAGGAGCTCTGGCTTACCTGCAGTGGAGGGTGAGTCTTCAACAAGGCCCACTTTTACAACCTGGAGGGAAGGGACATTTGTTAGGTCTTCTGTCAGGGTAGCAAGCCCCAATCCAATTGTTAACAGATGGCTAGCACCCCAGTAACGACTACATAATGTTTTGTCAATAACTAGAAATCTTTACACATCCAGAACAGCCTAGGACTTAAGAAAAAAGAAAAAGAACAAATAGTCCATGGGCTTGCTAGCATAAAGAGGATGTAGGGTCCGGCCTACTCTGAAGGCTGTGTCCTAGGAAACTGCTCTCTCTTTGGAACAGGCACATCTCAAGGGTACTAGACTCTGTCAAGCAAGTGAATTGCTCAAGGGTTAGACACGTCTACTTCCCTCTTTGCTGGAATTTGAAGTACCCTACAAGGGGTGTCTATAGCATCTGATATGGACAGAGTATTCTAGAAAGGATGAATGGGGCCCTCCAGTGGCCAGAAAAAGATACAGCTAGAGGCAACCTGGTAATATATTCAGTATTCTAAATGACAGGTGGGGGTCCAGTGTTCCTGCGCCTGAGTCAGCCTATGTAACAGAATGATTGGGCTGGAGGCCAAGGGCTGGGACTGCTACAGCAGAGACCATGGGATGGGTCTAAAACTCATGTTCTGGGGCTTCCTGAATATAGCTTCCATATCTCTAGCTCTCCTGGCAGTTTGTGAGGCTGCTAGTTCATGTGGTTAATTCATTTTTTTCTTTTGAGATGTTACAAACGGAACCCAGGGTTCCCCCCCCTCCATCTTCTTCAAGTCAGGGTTCTCTGTGTATCCCTGGCTGTTGTGGAACTCACTCTGTAGACCAGGCTACTCTCAAACTCAGAGATCTGTCTGCCTCTACCTCCTGAGTGCTGGTATTAAAGGTACTGTGACACTATCACCTGGTATAGAATTAGGGTCTTTCTTATACATGTGCTCTGTCACTGAGCTATGGTAAATTTTTTTTTTTTTTTTTTTTTTAATGTCTCACTTGGCTCTGAGAGTTCAGTGACTGACAATTCATGCTCCCAGTTTCATGAAGGCAGCAGTTATACTGCCAGCCTGTGTGGCAGCCAGGATTCTGAACTGCCATGGAAGCTATGGAAGTTTTTCAAGGGCTAAACAGACTGACTAGGTGGCTGAAAAGGCCAGAATAAGCTTGCTTATCTTTCCATCTTTGGATGTCCTGCAATCAGGATGGGGGCAGTTAAACCCAAGTCTGGTTAGCTCTTCCCCTGGAAAGATTGTGAGATATCTACAAGACTATAGGATAAGAAATCAGAATGTCTTCTGAATAGAAACATCAGTTTTCAGTCCTCTGTAGGATGTTCTGGTTCTTTGGAACTCCTAGGTTCCTGAGATCCAATCATTGCTAAATGAAAAACAAAAGATAAAACAAACAAACCAAAAAAAAAAAAAAAAAAAAAAAAAAAAAAAAAAAAAAAAAAAAAAAAAAAAAAAAAAAAAAAAAAAAAAAAAAAAAAAAAAAAAAAAAAAAAAAAAAAAAAAAAAAAAAAGAAAAAAAAAAAGAAAAAAGAAAAAAAAAAAGCCAACAAAACAAAACAAAAAGGAATCCACAAGACTCTTCTTTTATTTCAAGATAAATTCACTTGAATTTCACTAATTTACTAATGTATACATCTATATCAGGGAGGCTTTTTTTTTAAAGACATCCCTGTGAGGTAGCTAGTTCTGGACTTCTCAGAATGCTATTGTTCCACTATTTCTGAGGCCACTTCCTCTTTTTGGGGCCGGGAGAAGCCACAGTGTGGCTTGATACAATAAACAGGAGACACCAATGACTAATCTGACTAATTAGCAAAAGGAGTCTCTCTGTAATTCTTGCATTTAGGAGGCTGAAGCAGATGGATCACAAGTTCAAGGCCACAGAGATCCTGTTGCCTCTGCTTCCAGACTTCTGGGTTTATGTGCCACCATGTACAGCCTTTTCTTGCAGGGAAGGAAAGCAAGAAGGCTGGAAGGCTGGGGTTGGAGGAGGGGAGTAAGTACGTACACCAATGAAGGGAATAAACTTCTGGTAGGAGTCTTCGTCAGGGCTGTTGGGAAACAGGAAAGGTTCACAATTAGTGCGTTTGCAAGAATGCTGGAGAAATAAGCTTCCCACACCGTGTTCTGATCAATGAGGTCCAGAACACAAGGCTACAGCTTCCTGTCACACTGCAGGGTGGAGAGCACAGAAGAGAGGCAGAGAGCACACTGCAAACAACACTGCTCATACTTGCCAGCTGACTTCAGTCACTAGGGAGGAAATAATTGATTCCTATGCAGGTGAAGGCCCAGGCAAGGAAGAAGCAACCTACATGGAGGCTGTAAAAGACATGCACATCCTCTAGGTCCTCTATGACAAGAAGTGGAATTGTGGAAAAGAAAACCTAAAAAAATGAAAGGACTCAAGGTTCCTCTAACCTACCCAATCTGTTTTGGTTTTGGAGACAGGGTTTCTCTGAGTAGCCCTGGCTGTCCTAGAACTTGCTCTGTAGACCATGCTGGCCTCCAACTCAGAGATCCACCTTCCTCTGCTCTCCAGTGCTGAGACTAAAGGTTTGCGCTACCACTGTCTGGATACCCAATTTGTTTTTAAGAAAATTCCTAATGTCAGACTTACAACTTATGCCTGCAGGTCAACATGGCTTCGGCCACAGGCAGCTGGTGCGTTGTGGCTGCTCCATTGACATACTGCATCACACGACCCACCACATCCAGTGACTCTGCAGAAAAGCCAGGAGGGACATGTCCCTTTCAGTGTACAGCCCCACAGTCCCTCAGAGAGGCCGTAACCCTAACCCTAACCCTAACCCAAGCTAGGACCCCTCAGAGCTGAGGTGAAGAAGATCTTCTTGGCCATGAATCAAAGGACTCATAAACCAAAGCACAGTCCTCCCTGACCTTAGCTGTACTCTGGTGCTAGCTAGCATCACCAGTGAATGGTACAGGGATGGATACTTGCTGGTACAGTGTCACTCCTCAACAATAGATTGACCATGGCACTCCTTATTGCCTATTTCATCTCTACAAGCAGAGCTGGCCCAGGTACCAGCCACACAACCTCCTTAGGTTTAGATGCAGGCAGAACAGAAGTTCTCCTGAGGAGAGGGTCACACAGGGTACACCTTCATTAGTGAATACCAACTGGGCAAGTGGAGAGGACAAGAGGGTGAGAGCTACAAGAATGAGAAGAAGCTTGCTCCCCACCCTCTTCAGCTGCACTGGGAAACCAGAAACCTCACTCCTTGGGGATTTCTTTTGGGGGCCTTACCTGACACTGGGGGCTCCGAGCGACTAAACAGGTCTCTCCAGGCAGAATCAAGAAAGGTGCTGCTATATCTAGTATCTACTGAGCCCAAATATTTGGCTACTGGATGAGAACCTGGCAGAGGGAAAACCAGACAGAGGAAAAGGTTAGTGGTAGAAGATGGGGAGCAGCTATCCCCAGCCAAGCTCTAGCCTTTAGTTTCCCTGACCAATTCCCATCGTGCTTCAGGAACCAGGTCTGCTGACAGGGCTCCTGAGTCCTGCCAGACTTTACCTAGGGGAATGATGAGGAAACGCATGTAACCCAGCCAGTCTGGCGTTTTGCTGGCAAGGGACTTGACAAAGAACCGGAGAACGGAGCTCAGATAACTCTGGCTGCCCACAGCTGCCACCTTGACTGGCCTCGGCATGGATGAGTTGCAGTTGCAGCTGAGGAGAAAGGGTATATATACATACACACCATACTTAGGGCAGGCTTCAGTTCTGACTTCATGAATGTTTACATGCAAAGGAGGAAGCATGCCAAGAAACAGAGTGAGTGATACAGGGAGGGCATCCAGCTATAGTGCTGCTCAAGAGGATAGGCAGTTGTCTATGGAGAAGGCTTTGGCTAACAGGACAAATTGGAAATGCTGCCTGTGAGGCCTAGAGTTAGCCTAGGCCCAGACACCTGGAATCTCCTTGCTCTGTCACATGGGAGGGGGCACCAGGCCTCCCTAAATGGCCCTGGAGAGGGAAACACAGGATCCCCATTAAAAAATAGAATGTTACCATAGAGGGAAGGGAAGGAATATAGATAGTTTTAGAACCCTAGATTCTCTTCTTTGTCTTAGGTTTAAGAGAAAGATGAAGCAAGTCAAAGTGAGGCATGAGTCCAGGGTGTGGAGGTGACAGGGCAGGAGGTTCAGGAGCAGATATTCTAGGGGGTGGAGCATTACTGCTGACTCTGTCTCTAGTACAAGCTGGAACTGCAGCTTCCCCCCTTGAGACTATTACCAGTGCTAGAAGTCAGGGTGGAAAGGTGAGGCAGAGGAACCACAAAACATTGTAAGAGAAGGAAAGCCCGAGCCCTTACTATCGCTGAATCCTAGTGAGCAGGGCAGATAACACGGCCTGGACCTCCACTATTGAGCAGGTGCATACAACAGGCTTCCTCTGGTCTTGGAGCAGTTCAGCCACATACTGGAGGGGAGGAAAGCAGGGACACAGGTAAGCTATCACTTCCCATAGACGCTGAGAGGACAGGCAAGGCCCAGACTGAGCTGTAAAGTCCCAGTCCTCTGGTCAACACCGGACAAAGGTGGGTAGGTTTCCTGGCTATGTGTAAGAAAAGGGCACAGAAGACCCCATAGAAACATGCTGACTGTAAAACGGGGAGGATTAGCCCCTTGACCCTCAATGCTCTACCTGGCCCTGCCAGTCTGTGGTGTTCACCAGGATGACATTTTCTGGGAGGGCTGCATCGGATACCAGGATCTGATTCAGTTGGTCGTATACCACCTTTCTTGGAATCTGCAGAAACAAGTGTTGGTTGGGCACTGCCCAGGGAGGTAGGAGTAGACAGAACTCCTGGCACAAGGGTAACTAAGGATTTGTGGAGACAGTCTCCCATTATCAGACTAAAATAGTGAGGAGGAGGAGGAGGAGGAAGATCAGTGTCTTGGAGACTACACTAACACACTAGGTAGGCACAATGTCGCAGCCATGGTTGTTCTGGGAAGAGCCTGTGGGGCTGGCAAACAGTAGCTTCCCATGAAGAGCATGACTCCAGGACAGCATGGAGGAGTGAGAGCCAGAGCCAGTGCTTGAAGAACTCAGCAAGGGTGGAGGGGTGGAGAATGATGAGTGGCCACTGTCCCAGGGAACAAAGGTGTTTCAGGAACAGTGACTAAGCACAAGGACAATACCCTACCCTAGGTGTCAGGCTGTTCTAGTCTCAGGTTTACTTGTAGCTTTGTGATAGCATCAAATTTAGGAAGCCATACCACCTCAGCTTTGTCCTTCCACAATATCTATCAGAGAAACTTGGCTCTCTAACTCTAGACCAGTAATTAGCTTGGGTTCCATGCTGCTCAATTTTGGTACCAGTGTCACAGTAATGACTTACTCCCCAGGTCTTGTTTGTGCTCACATCTTCTCCAGCCACCCTCAGGCTCGAGAGCAGACTAAGAAGAGCTTGGAATAACCATGGCAGCCCATTAGCAGGGGAATCCTTGTTCCTGCCCCTGTTCACCACCACTCTCCTGGGCCTCAAATTCTACATTAGCGGGGGCTGGAGAGATGGCTCAGTGGTTAAGAGCACTGACTGCTCTTCCAGAGGACCCAGGTTCAATTCCCAGCACTCACATGGCAGCTAACACCTGTCTGTAGTTCCAGTTCCAGGCAAACACCAAGGCAAATAAATAAAAAAGTGTTTTTTTTTTTTTAAAAAAAATTCTACATTAGCAGAGGTTAACAAATGTAGTAGACTTCTCTAACTTAGGTATCTCAGAAAAGCCTTGGAATCATATTACTTCCAACATCCCTCCTTCCTCTCTATCAAGCTGTGCAATTAACAAACAGTCTGAAATCCAGGAGAGGGGTTGAGACCTTGCCAGGAATGCAAGCTTACCTGTGTGCTGTGGCCCAGGTCAGGAGAGCGCTCACTGTCAGAGCTGTTGGTCCTCTCACTCAGTGGCTTAGAGAGCTGCCGCTCCTTGAGGGGAGTGCTCCTCTTTTGCCGGGGTGTGTGAGTCCCTTCCACCTTGCTGATGGCAGCAGGGAGGGGGTTAACAGCCCTTCCAACCCCAATGTTACATCAGCCCAACCACTCCTTCCCACATGTCATTGGTACTGAGTATGGCTGCAGGTGTCTGTTACCTGCTTCCTTCCTCTCTGGAGTACCTGGGGGAGGCAGTGCCCTGCAGATCTGTTTTGCTGGACTTCATAGGAGTTTTGACTTTTTCTGGTACAACTAGACTTGTGCTCACATCTCCAAACATGTCCTGGTCAGTAATTTCCTGCCAAAAGAAAGGTGACAAAGAATAAGATCTCTTGATGACTGCAAGAAAGTCCCCAGAGTCCTGACAGAATCGATCCATCTTCACTTTGAGGGTCACCATTTTCCTGGAAGCAAGTGAGTGGGAGCACATGGTTCTAATATTCTTATCATCTGAAGAGAAAATGTTTAACTGTTGTTCCCACTGTGCTGGACACCATGTGATCCTACCCACCTTTGCCCTCCAGGCCTATGAATGGTGATGAGCAAATGACGACAGTCCATGTGTAGGTGGTGGAGAGACCTGCATCTCTTTAGCTTTTCATCATGGCAGGCCTGTGGTTCTGAGGCTCTTGTCTACATTTCTCACTTCCTTCCCGTCTGGAATGCTGCTCTTGTCCTCCCCACCTCCCTTGGCTCTTGCAGGCCCATCTCTTCCTCCCAGCTCTGGGTTCAAAGCTTTGCCTTCCCTCTTCAGCAGTCCTCTCTGCTCACACCAGGTTGTCTTCCCAAAGCACAATGCAATCACACCAAGACATGACTCAAACTGCATAGCACCTCTGTCCTGCTTAAGGGGGCCTCTGAAGCCTTCCCTGACCCTGATCACTCTTGTTGTCAACCCCCCACTTACTGCTCTCCAAGAACGTCAGAACCTGCTTCCCTACTTGCAGCTGCCTGCTTACCCTTTATGTTTCTAACTGATTCTTTGTGGGTTTCATATCATGTATCCTAATCCCATGATCTCATTCATCTCCCCGTCCCTTCCTATCTGCCCCAAACCCCTCGTAACTTCCCCTCAAAACAAAATTCAAAAGAATAACAAAAATCATAAAATAAAACCAACCAAAATAACATACTTTCCAAATTTTTTAAGCATTCATTCCTTGAAGAATAACTTTATAAAGTACTCAATCTAAAATATAAATTTAAGAATAAAAAAATTGAGATAAGGTCATATATATCCTATCAGATGACAGGCATATACCATTACATCCAGTTTATGTAGTGCCAGGGCTTTACACATGCTACGGAAGCACTCTATCAAACTAAGTTATATCCCTAGCTCCACACTTCAATTTGTATGTGCTAGGTAGAGATGGAACTCAAGAGCTCAAATGACTAGAAAAAAAAATCTGCCACTGAGCTACATCTCTAGCCTGAATTGAATTTTAGTGTAAATAGAGCCCCAGGGACCATTGGCTAGATCAAGACAGAGCACTTAAGCACATCTGTACTACCATGTACCTCTTTCCACCCCCACAGTCATCAAGTATCCTGACTTCCTTGTGGGTAAGAAAATCCTGTGGCATGCATGCTTTGGGTGTCTGCCTACTTTCCTGGACAATGAGTTGAGATGAAGTCTGAGATTTGGTCAGTCACTGGAGAGTCTGAATCAGGAAAAGACATGATTGAAATTGTATCTTGGAAAGACCACATTGTATTTATTGGTATAGCAAGCAATGGGCAAGGAGGTGGGGTTTATTTCAATTATTCGTGAATAAAGAAGTAATGGTATAGTAGGTCCTATTCTTAGATAGACCTAATGCTTTATCGTTTTCAGCATGAGCAATGTAGTGGTTATTTACTATAGAAAACATAAAGCCTGAATACTCTTGGCTTTAGTTCAACCTCTAGAAGGTCTTGCCATGTGGCTCATGCCTCAGATGGCATTTTGTAAAGCTCCCTCTCCTTGCCATCCAGTGTCTGGCTCCCTGTCTCACTAGATATACATTTCCAGGTACCCTGGTGAGTGCAGCCAACCCATGATCTTCAGTACATATCCGAGGGCCTCCATTGAGCCTTGTCCAGGTTTGCACAGGTGGCTGTCCCTTGGGGAGGAGCCTTGATGGCATCTTTGTATTCTCTGTGCTCAGCATTAGCAGTGCACAGCAAACAGCTAAAGGCTTATGCAGTGGTGCCCAGCAGTGCCAGCGCCTCCTACAAGAATTAGCTGAGCAGTCACTCTCGGAGACTTAACACCACGAGCTTCCTCAACATTAGAAGCAAAGAGATGGAGAAAGAGACAGCTTCTCATGTCAACACACTGGGCATCGTCTTTCAAAAGGAAATAAGGGTGACAGTGAGAAATACAAAATAATTTGGTCAGTTTGGGGCCATTTGTGGATTATTCTGGGGGAGGACCTGGTCTCGAGGACAGATTCCATTCCATGGGTAAGGATTTAGGGGAAAGGAAATAGAACATTCATAAGCAAAATTTAAGGCAAGTCCATTTCTAAAATGAATCAAACTATTCCCTGGCCCCCTCCATCCGTCAGTCCGTCAGTCTGTCAGTCCGTGCGTGCATGCGCGCGTGTGTGCGCGTGTGTGCGCGTGTATGTAACTATCTATTTTAAAACAGTATTTCATTATGCTGCCCTGGCTGGCCTCAAACTCATAGAAATCTGTAGTAAAATCAAGTGCATCACCTTGACCTAGAGGTATGGGATTCACTTATGACCTTTGAAGCTGTAGCTTGAGGTGTGACTGGAGACAGCTTAAAGATTGGGGCATACATCTGCAGAGATCAGTGTTGCCTGTGCCTCATGATTAAAGGTGTGCATTACCATGCCCGGCTTTTCCCTGTATTCTTATAGGTACAAAGATAATCTGAAATGATCAAGCAGGAGACTGAAGCATGCTTACTAGAGTGTCTGTTTCAGTCAAGCTGTCGTCTTGGTTTTTAATCCAAGTAGATTTGACTTTTTCTAGAGCAGCCAATTCCATCTAGAAAAAAAAAGCAATAATAATTAATTACTTTTAATCCAAGTAACTAGTACCCTAATTTATTTTACTAGGTCCCCCAATAATATACTTTCACTTCATCCTCAACCTCATACAGCCTTTAAGGCTTTTATCTTTTGAGAGGGGATAGTTAGCTTATTAAGCCTCAGAAGGGCTAGTTTGTTTCAGGAAACCATTAAGTCTGGACTGGAGAGATGGCTCACTGAGCACTTGTTGCTCTTGCAGAGAAGCTGGGTTGATTTATAGCACCCACATCAGGTGGTTCACAGCCACCTGTAACTTCAGTTCAAGGGCTCCAACACCTCTTCTAGCCTTCCAGGGCACCCACACTCAAATGCATATTCTCACATACATACATGATAAAAATAGATATTTAAAAAGTAAGGATATAGAATCAGAAAAACTGTTTTTTGTTTCTTCTAGATAGGGTTTCTTTGTGTAGCTGTGGCTGTTCTGGCTGTTGCTTTGTATGCTAGGTTGCTTCAAAACTTACAGATCCACCTGCCTCTGCCTCCTGAGTGCTGGGATAAAGTGTGTGCTACCATACATAGCTCAGAGCCAGAAATTCTGACTCCCAGTTATGTAGGGCAAAGGGGCCTAATGTTAGATGGTTTTCTGTTGAATCTGTACAGTTCTAACTTTTTGTTTGTTTTTTGAGACAGGGCTTCTCTGTGAAACAGTCCTGGCTGTCCTAGAACTCACTCTGTAGACCAGGCTGGCCTTGAATTCCCAAAGAACCACTGTGCCTCCTAAATGCTGGGATTAAAGGTGTGCACCACCACTGCCTGGAAAACATTTTTGCTTCAAAGGGACACATGGCGCTGTCTCTGCTTGTCAGAGAACAGAGACTTTCACAGTTCTGGACTTTCATTTTGAGACTAAAGACCTCAATGGTAGTTAAATGTTTCACTTGGTAGAAGCATCCAGAAAATCTTCTAAAAGTATATTAAACAAAAGAGGTCCCATGTAAAGCTATGAGGTGTGAATTAAATCTCCACTGACTTACTAACATTTCTCATAAATGTGAAGTTTATTAAGCAGACACAGATGCACAAACAAGATTATTCATGTTTGCTAATAATCTGGCCACACAAGCATCAAAGCCTCAGTTATAGGCAACAGGGTACAGAAGTCAGTGAGGCACTAGCCTCCGAATTTCTTTCTAAGGAACCAAGGATAATCAGGATATTCCACTTAATCTCAACTACTCAAAGGCTTTGTCTGTGTAAAATATGTGAGCTGGAAATGACAGGCTAACTAAGTCCAGGATGTTGCTGAGTAACAACAAGGACTACAGAAGCAATTGCAGTGTGCTACACTGAAGCCAAGGTTTCCCCACTTGGAGTGACATGTAGGAGTGCAGCATCTGTGTACTGCAAGGTGTTTAGCAGCATTCCTGGCCTTGACTCTCTGGATACTAGTAGTAGCCCTTCTTGTTGGCTTAAAGTTTCTCCAACCAATGACAAATGTCTTCTGAGAGGTATACTATCTCTAGTGAAGAACCACTGCTTAAAACAGATTGCACAGCTATGTTAATTAGCCAATCTTATAGTCTAGAATATACCCCCAAAAAACCTGTTTGGTTGAATCTAAGGTACAAATTCACTGAGGAAATTCAGCATAAGTTTCTGATGGGTGGTTTTAAGGTAACACAACTTGTCAGACCCTGAAAAGCTACAGCTTGGTTTTCACATCAGTGTAGCAGCACTGAGGAGATCTACTTCCCTACCTCTACAGGAACTGTATTAAGGCCTGGGACTAAGAAAAAAATGAGCAAAATTCCTGACTCTTGAAGCTTCCCATTTCTTGCTCAAATATCTGAAGGGATGGACTGGGGTGTGGCTCAATAACCTTAGCAAATGCTTATATATGTAAATGAAGTACTAATTTCTAACACCATTCCTGGTAGTGTGATAAAAACAGTAGCAAGCAGTCAGGTGTTCTGATGCACTCACTATGAGGCTTTTCTCTTACCAGCACTGAGAACCAAATTGTATTGTTACTGTGTATTGAGTCTTGAGAAAATTCAGAAACTGCCACAATTTGTATTAGCATTAATCTTTTTTGGTTTTAGTAATAAACCGAATTCTCATTAACTTGGTATTTACAAGTATAAGATCAAGAAAAAAACTACAAGTCTGAAGAAGTGGCTGAGGGGTTAAGAGCACTTGCTGCTCTTGCAAAGGATACAGGTTCAGTTCCTGACACTCACATGGTAACTCCATGTGTAACTCCAGTTCTAGGGGATCTCACATCCTCTTCTCACATGTGGTGCATATACATACACACAGACAAAACACTCACACACAAAATAAAAAAAAATCCATTAATGAGGCTGATGACGTAACTCACTGGTAGACTTAGTATAGACAAAGCCCTGGGTTCTATCCTCTGCATCACACCAAAAAAAACCCAAAACCTTAAAAAGCTGGCGTGGTCATGATGCAGGCCTTTAATCCCAGCACCCAGGAGGCAAAGGCAGAGGGATCTCTGTGAGTCCTAGGCCACCCTGTTCTACAAAGTGAGTTGTAAGACAGCCAGAGCTACATAGAGTAAGAACCTGTCTTGAAAAAAAAAAAAAAACAAAGCAAACCACTACAAAAAAAAAAAATTAAAAGTGCTTCCCTTTTCCTAATCTACCCAAAGTCCTCCATGATGAGAGCATGAGAACAGTCTTGTTCTACCATCCCAAAGTGCCTTCATACTAAAGGATTCCACAGCTCTCCACCCACACCAAGACATATGGGCTCTTCAAAATAGAATCTCAGTAGAGGAACAAAGCAAACCTGAACTCTGGCCAAGGGAATCAGAATTTGAAGAACTCGTGTATAAGATATTCAGTCTATCAATTTGGGGACTCCAAAAGTGAAATGTGCCAAGAAATTGTACTTCTGGTAGGTCTGTTGGTCAGCACACCCTGCTAGAGACTGACCTACAGGTTCTCACAGGGTTTGTACATGGCCTTTAGAGCACATGCTTTTCCATGGAGGCTTTGCAGACGAAGAAAGAGCCTTGAGAAGAATCAAGTCAGTGGGAAGATGAAGTCAACATTCACTCTGAAAAACCATCCTTCACAGTTAAGGGCTTTTTGCTCCCTTGTTCGTTTGAACTAGGGTCTTACTATATAGAACAAGCTGGCCTTGAACTCATAGGGATCTGCCTGCTTCTGTCTCCTGAGTGCTGGGATTAAAGGTGTGCACTACCAGGACAGGCTTGTTTGTTTTTACCAAATCAAGGGCCCATCAAACAAGCTACACAGCCAACTTCTGTCAATACTGGAAGACTTTTCCCCTCATATGAAATAGCTCCTCTTACTAATTTAGTAGTCATGAGCATTTACTGAACATCCAGTGTATGCCATAATCTATGCTTATTGCTTTACGGTCACTGGTTTGGCTAATACCTTACTTATACTTTGTCACAGCAGCACATTGCTCATCATTCCAAGAACTGTACATTGTACACTGGCCCTCCCTTAAGCAGGCCCTGGGCTTCTTCCCACAGTTAGTCTGACTCTGTGGCCAACCATTTATCCACATGGACAGAGGCTTTCTGTAGGATCATCTGGCAGCTCCCTCTGGGAAAAGCTGTTGAGTCATGCCCCAATGCTGCAGCACACTAAATGCTGCCTCCTTGGCTCCAGATCACCATGCACATGTTTGAAAGGTGCTGGAATATGAATTTGCAAGTAGCAGGCTGAAGCTTCTCCCTAGGGTAATTTTCAATATGAGCCATGTTTTTCCTTCTTTCACATCCTTACTAGGAACTATACAGTTCTTAGGGCTGGTTGCCTGCTGCTCTTTAATAATGAAGCAATAAATTGGGAGACAGCCCCACCTGGTGGCAGAATGGAGAAAGGCTGCTAAGATGCCCCAGAAGAGGGCACACAAAAGACAGGAGACTTGCCAGCTATAGACTGCTTTTTAGCAGATGGAGTGCCTGGCACCTTCAGCTCATCTCCTCAAAGCTAACAGACATTGCAGGATAAGATGTGCATTCTCCCCTGTGAACAAATGACTGACTGTGTCTCATCTGATGCCAAGGCAGCAAGAACTGGAGAATTTCAGCTTCTCTCATCAACAGAGTAACATGGTCCTAACAGAACACCATAGCTCAGTTCTAAAACTATAATACGGTGACTGCTTGCCTTTAGTTGTGGACGAAGGTACGGACAGCTTTTTCTCCAGGCCTGAGGAAGGCTTGATATCCACAGGATCCTACCTATGACCAGCTGCTGGGAGACACAGCAGATAGTGCTCTCCTGCTCAGCAAATAGAAACCTGCTTACTAAACTTCTTCCCTGAGTTCTCCATCCAGAAAAGCCTACTAATTGTCTCCTAAACAGATACCTCTGTCCTTTTATATCTGTTCTTTTTGTCGCCTGAAGGAAGAATCACTACCCCCTGGCCAAATGGCATGCATTTTGCCCTATCCACTCAGCTACCTCACAGAGGGAGGGTTCTGAGGCAGGCAGGGAGAATGGCTCTATGCCATGCTGGAGCAGAATGAAGGGATACTTTACTCTTCGTTGCTAAGTTCCCAGCCAGGGCTCTGAGGAGCAAGACTAGAGGCATACTTAGAGAAACAGACGGCCCCTCCACCCCTTTTCACCACTGGAAGGCTCACAGGGCTGCTGGTGTCTTTTCCGAGGCTGCCCTTGCTGTTGAGGCTGCCAATCTCCGTCTGTGAGCTGGACTGGGACATTCCCTCAAAGAAGGGCCTGCAGCAAAAAAGCACAGCTTGAGTCAGTAGTGACTAGCTCAAAAAACAGCTCACAAGGCACGGCAATAGCTTAGGCTTTGAGGACACTTGTTAGGTAGGATAATTAGAGTTGGTCAAGGGATTTCCAGAGACTCCGCTCAAGACTTTTGTCAGTTAGGAGCAAAACACAGATCTCTACCAGGACAATGAGAAGCTTGGAGAAAATGAAAATCCATGGTTCCCTGAATGAAGTATAAGAAAGGATGCAAGGGACATCATGATAGAGGAAAAAAGAAGCCTTGGAGGCACCCTAGGAGGAGCTCTGGGCCTTACTTCAGCTTGGGCTTCGGGGTGCTGAGGATGCTCTCTGTCTCCTCCATTTCAGGGCCGCTGTCGCTGGGGTTGTACATCTCCAGACTATCATAGAGCTCATCCAGGTCCTCTTCCACTTCCCGAATCTGCTCCCTTGACACATGTTCTAGCCCAAAGCCCACCTGCAAGCAAAATAAAGATCTATGAATCTGGAGCTCTTTTTAATGTTTGTAGTTAGATGAACAACTCCTATCTCTTAGGCCATCTGTCATCGGCCACTCTTAGCACTCCTTCCAGAGGGACATGCCAGTCATGCTAGCATAACCCTGTGTTCTCTCTCTCTCTCTCTTGGTTTTTTTGAGACAGGGGTTCTCTGTGTAGCCCTGGCTGCCCTGGACTCACTCTGTAGACCAGGCTGGCCTCAAAACTTAGAGATCCAACTGCCTCTGCCTCCCAAGTGCTGGGATTAAAGGCATGCACTATACCATCCCTTGGGTCTTTGTGTCCTTCCCATGGTCTGACTCTGAGAGCAGGGGCATAGTGGAGTTACTATAAATATCCATACAAGGACTGGCACCAGGAGAAGAGATGTGTTGATGTGCCTCCCAAGGAATCACACAAGAAAATCCAGGTCTGGTAGGCTAGTCCATCTTCTGCTCTGTCTTTCAAATTCAGGTACAGATTGCCTTTCTTTGCAGCCCACAGTGGGACAAAGTCTTTCTCAACATTTTCTATCTTTATTTATTTCTAGTTTACTTAGAAGCCAGGACCTCCAGGGCCCCGAGGATTTCTATCAAAAGCTGACCAATGAAGACATTACCACACTTAGGCTGCTACTCACTGTAGTTTCCTTTGGGATACAAGGAAAAATTAAACAGAGAGAGTTGTCATTGCTGCTCTATACTAGAGAATTGAGTATTAACTAATGATTGGATATGACTGTGCTAGGTGTTTCTAAATACCATGAGACTGCGCTGTTCATGTGAAGCCTTTATTTTTCTTCAAGAGGCATAATGCTCTTCTCCAGCTGCCTTCTCTCCTGGGGCTCTGTTATACATGCAAGTAGGTAGGAATCATGACTCCATAATCCTGATAACTAGTAGCAGGACATCTGTGTGAAACTGAAGTAAGGGGGTCATACCTCATCGGAAACTTTGAATCGTTTTAGGAGGGCCACAAACTTCTGTTTGATGTTAGGTTGCTGTAGGGAAAAAATATACAAATTACTCCCAAGAAATATCTACCTGTGGTCAATTAAAGAGAGTCTGTTAGGAGTTTACCCTCACAGGGAACAGGAGAAGAAAAGTAGCTCACAGATATAGTTGCTGCATTTACACTGAAAACACGTCTAGAAAGACAGGCAAATGCTGATGTAGTTCCCAGGGCCCTGGGCAGCTCAGTAAAGACCTCACCTCTGTACCCAAGGACTTCTAGAGGTGCAGCACTAGCCCCTCGTCTGCTGTCTAGTAGACTCAGGTACTGGCTGGTATGTGTCTTGGACCTCCATGCTTAACATCTCAGCATGTGTCCTCTTCTGACATCAACCCAACTAGTTACCAAGGTTACTCCTGGAGTCTTTCTACCTCTGTCTCCTCAGCCTGCAATGGAAACTCCCAGATGAGGCCATTTTTCTTTTGTGTCATGACTGTCCCAATGCAGAGCTCTGTCTTATACATCCACCCATCCTGCTGTGTCATAGTTGCTTGTTGAGATGAGTCTAAATTTCCAGACTCTAGAATTCCCAGACGGCCCAGCCTAGGCCCCTTGACCCCTGTCTCTTATGCTGCTTTAAGGCCCCAGGCTTAGTCTATGGTCACACATACTTTTGGCTTGAATAGCAGACCCTCATGTGGGAATGGAAACAGCTAACTTGCACTTAAGAATGAAGAGCAGTGGGAAAAGCATGACCAGCAAAAAGGAAAGCCAAGTTCAGATCGACACAGAAGCTGAGGCATAACAAGGTCACTGTTGAGAACAAGTGCTCTTGATGGGGAAAGAAGAATGCACATGGACAGAAGGAGACACAAAATAAAGGACCATCACCAAGTGTCTACAAACACAACTGGAAAGTTCCTGCAGCTTCTGGGAATATCTCTGTGAGATGGACATTATCACTGATCTCTGGCTATACACTGGGTGATGCCATGGAACAAGCCACAGGAGAGGAGCTCAGGAGGCCCAGGAGGCATTCTTGAGGAGGAAACGGCCTTCTTACGACTGCAGAGCAGGAAAGAGAGAGACTGGGAAGAAGAACAGTAACTGAGCAGGCGAGCCCTGCAACTGTTTTCCTCCTCAGGGTTAAAGGAGGAAGGGCTGTATTCCGGGAACCTGTCCTCCCTACACTGTTTGAATCCTGGGGAAAAGAGAGCAGTTCTCATGCTCCTGAGCCACTGGTGCAAAGGAGAACTAGGGCTGCAGCCTGAGGGCTTTCTTCAGCCGCATTAACTGACAGCAGAGGTGGAGTGTGCTATTTTATGGTAGGAGGCCAAGGAGGTCAAGATGGGATGAACCTTTGAAATTAATTTGGCCTTAATTTCACCCACACGAGGAGAAAATCACACTTTCAGGGTATTAGTCTCTAGGCTGGCCCTGCACTTGAGAGAGTCAGAATGAGATCTTTTTTTTTTGTTTTTTTCCTAGAAGCTCTTGGTTCTTCTGACCCTTTTATTCCCTGGAGTACAGGGGCTCCGGATCAGCCAGATATGACTGCAGAGCTCAGGTTTTAGTTTTTCAGTCCAGGACTCCAATTTTAATATGGGCTCAAGAAATCTTAGTCAGGAGACATAAACCAAACACTGTCGACTCCAGAGTATAGATCCAAGGTTAAAAACTATATCTAATATAATTGACTCTCATCAAGCCCAGAGTTTCTGCAGTTCTCAAGTACTAGTGCAACACAGCAATACTCCAGAGAGCCGGTTTCACTCTGAAGTGAACACTTGAAGCAATCATCTATAGAAACAAAGTCTGAGGCATTGTCTTAAAGACATAATTGGACTGTTCTAAGATCTAGAAAAATGGTTATAGCCTTCTTTCTATTCTGCATAATCTATAGTCTACATCATCCTATGTACCTCAGGGATTCCTAACATGCTGATTCTTAGTGGGTGGTAATAGGGGTTCTGATGATGTATTAAAATATTCAGAGTGTGACCCCAAGTAGACAGGGTTCAAAAACCCACAAGGTCTTAATGTACTACCCACTCTGCACCTACTTTAGACCAAGAATCTGAGCTGTGCCATGCCCTGGACCTGGGTGGCTCACCCTAGTGATGGCTGAGGTTGAAGTCAGTTTCCTTCGAGTCTTCTTTACTTTCCGAAGATCCTCATCTTCATAGAATAAGTCCTGAGTGGGCAGGAAAGAATGAGTTGGGAAATTCAAGAAACCTCTCAGACACTGTAGAGAAGAGCCATAGGAAATTACCTGCCCATGCAATGGGTCATCACTGCCTTCCTGCTCTGAGGAGAAGCTTTCTTCTTCTTCTTCAGAATAGTTGTCAATATCTGGGGAGCGATCTAGAACAAACAACTCAGTAAGAACCTTGATCTGGTTTGCTCTAAATGACTTTCAAGGACAGAAATCAATAGGTCTAGGTTGGAGAGGGAAGGGTCACATGGAGGGTCATGGCCACACATACTGTCTCTTGCCTAGGCACGTTTCATGTTTGATTTACTCAGCTTTCCGAGAATGGAGGTCAGTGCACTGGCTCTCTTGTTTTCTACGGTGTCTGGAAACACTGGATATACATTTTAAAAAATTATTTAAAAATGAATTTATTTTATGTATATTAGTGTTTTGTCTGCATGTAGACATGTGTGCCTGATACCTTTAGGTGTCAGAAGACAGTGTCAGATCCCTGGGAACTAGAATCATGGATGTTTGTAAGCTGCCATATGGATGCTGGGAGTCAAATCTAGATCCTCTAGAAGAACAACAAGTGCTCTAGATCACTGAGCCATTTATCCAGCCCCACTGTTCACTTCTTACCAGACAGTTTAGACTTGATTCCCTCATGGTCAATGGGCTGGCTGGATAAAGAGTAGATTTTTATTTCTGCCACAGGCACAGAGACATCCTTCACATTGCTGTGGAGGCCAAGCACCAAAGCACCCTCGTTAGGGTGCTGCATCACCTGTGAGCAAAGCACACAGTATAAATACCTTATGCAGTGCCAAGGCTGTCACTATCATAAACCCACAAGACATGCAGGACAACGGCAATGGCATTCTGTTAATGTATTTCCCTTCTCACTCCCAAATCTATGCCTACTGCCTTTCCTATTGTTTCCAAGGGCTTACTTTAAAAACTGTCTCCAGGGGCTAAGGCTGGCTTAGCAGCTGAGAGTGCCTGCAGTTCTTGTGGAGGACCTGAGCACTCATGTTGGGTGGCTGGGGTAGCTCCAGGTGATCCAGCACTCTCTTTTGGCCTCTTTAGATACCTGCACTCATATGCACATACTGCAACACCTCCCATACACATAGTTTAAAAATAATAATAAATCTTAAAAGGAAAAAAATCTTGACGTTGTTTCTAGTTAAGCCATTAGTGATACTGAACCTGGTATTTATTTAAAACAATGACACAGTTATCCCTAGAAGTGCCAGTGGCTAATCAGGGCAGTGGGCCTAAAGACAACTGAGGCTTAAGGTTGAAAATGATTGCTAATCTCTATGGTTTCATGTTAAGTTAGTATCCTTTATATGGATACCAGCTTTTCAATGTGGGTAAGGGCAGGACTGTATTCATCGTTTGTCACCTCTCTGGCAATGAGAATAAAAGATCCAGAAAACAGGAAAATGGCAGGGCTGGACCCAGTTGGAGGAGTGGGATGATGCTGTTAATTCCTCCCCACAGTCCCTCATCATCATATAAAACCTCAAGAGGACAGGGATATGGGTTGGGACAAGACACACACACACTACCAAGACCATAACATTTTTCCTATTTCACTTATTATTTTTTGAGACAAATTCTCTCTACCTATCCCTAGCTATCCAGGAACTCACTATGTGTAAACAAGGCTGGTTTCTAACTCACAGAGATCTACCTGCCTCTGCCTCCTGAGTGCTGAGATTAAAGATACCCATCATATTTCACTTATTAAGGTGTACGAATAACGTAAAAGGCTGTCTTGTGGCCTCTTTTTTCTTTCTCTTTGGCTGGCACACAGGAGTACTGTGCAAGTGAACAGAAATATTGACAAAAATGGGAATCTAGTTTTTTGCTGTTAGAGAAATTTGAAAGGAAGAAAGGGGGAAATGTAAGATAAGGCCCTGTGCTACTGGGTTGGAACTAAAGTAACCAGTGTGTGTTCTGATATGACAGCTATGCACAAACAGGAAATGGTCATGGTGTATGTGTGGCATGTGTGTTCATGTATATGCACCTCCTAATTTCCTAGTTCTTTCTGCTGAGAGACAGCGGAAGTTGTTTCTGTTGAGGACATAAGCACTGATAATACCCTGATATATGTATGTATGTATGTATGTATGTATGTATGTATGTATGTATATATGTATGTATGTATGTATATATAAAATTTCAATGCAGGGTCTCACTGTGTAGTTCTCTCTAGCTGTCCTGGAACTCACTAAGTAGAATAGTCCTGCTCTGAACTCAGATGTACCTGCCTGTCTGCTTCTGCCTCCTGGATGCTAAGATTAAAAGCATGTGATATCATATTATACCCAACACCTATCTGACTTTTAAAGTACTATTCTCCACTAAAACACCCTAGAAAGCTCAGAAAAATCAGCTCATTCCAGGACTGGGTCAGGGCAAGGACAATATAAGCTTGAGCTATTCTGTACCTGATCATAAGGTGGAATAATGACGAAGTGTCTTATCACAAAAAGGATACAAAAGACAGCTTGGAAGGGCTCTTACTGGCCAAAATGGAGCGTAAAAAAATTTAACCCCATCAAAACAACAAGAATCCACAGTCTGTAACTGGTATAAATAAGTGGATAAGAGGTAAGTGGAGAAAGAAAGGAATGCTCTTTTCATCAGTTGACCAATACAGAAGGATGGCTAGATTAAAAATTCAGTTTGGCAGGTATCAAAATAGTAACAAATTCAGCTTAAAATCATTAATAAATGGGGCTCGGGGAATTATGTGAGATGTCTTTCTGTACACCATGAATATACTTTGTTACCATTTATTAATAAAGAAGCTGTTTTGGCTTATGGCAAGGCAACTTAGAGGCAGGCAGGAAATCCAAGCAGAGGTAAAAGAGGAAGAAGAAGGACAGAGTCAGATGGAGATGCTGCAAGTTGCTGCCCAAAGAAGCAAGATGTGAAAGTACAGGTAAGCCACTAGACACATGGCAATACAATAGATTAATAAAAATGAGCTAAGTTGTTAAGAGCTAGTTGGTAATGACTATGGACCATAAGCCAACTAGCTTGTTATTAATATAAGCCTTTGTGTGATTATTTGAAACTAAACAGCTGTGGACGGGTCCGGACCTTGGGGCTAGGCCAAGCCAGAAACTTCTGACTCCAAGGGAAAGAAATGTTTGCCATGTAAAGTGTAAGAACATATGTTAAGATCTTCGGAACTCTGTGAAGACAAATGCAATAGTTTTATAGTATCATGTTTCTGTAATCCTTATGGCCCTAACAAGATAAAAGGTAAAGACAGAAATATTTCTAGAAGCCCATGAGTCAGTTAGCCTGGGATACATGAAACAAACAACCAAAAGACCCTGTTTCAAACAAGCTAAAAAGCAAGAACTAACACTTGAGGTTGTCATTTGATCTCCACACGCATGCCATGGCACATTTATACCTATATTCATAATACACCCATACATACCCACTTTCCACACACACACACACACATCATCAATACATTAACCAGAGAAAGTCAGTTATAACTTTAAAGTTAGCCTTAAAGTTGGTCTCAAATACTATTATAATATATTTTTCATTAATAAGGACAAAATACTTCTTTTTTTTTAAATTTTGGTTTTTCAAGACAAGGTTTCTCTGTGTAACCTTCCTTGTCCTGGAACTTGCTCTGTAGATCAGGCTGGCCTCAAACTCACAGAAATCCACCTGTCTCTGTCTCTCAAATGCTGGGATTAAAGGTGTGTACCATCACTGCCCAACTAAGATAAAAAAATCTTAAAAATAAAATGAAGAAAAAACTCTTTTGTGTAAGAAAAAGTAATTGATAATGCTAGTTACAGACTGAATTTCCAACAAAATAATTAATCTATAAAGGGTGACAATAGTTTTGGAGGTCTGCAGTCTAAGACTGCATTCGGCTCACCTCTGCCATGTTGATGAGTCCCACAGCCAAGGTTTTATAGCCCAAGATAGTCCGGTTCTTGTACCGCTTTCTCCTTTGCAACATAATCTGCAGTTTGTTGGCATCTCGCTTAAGGAAATGAGGGTACTGAAGAGGAAAACAGTCCAGATAGTTAATCAGCAACTAAGACCTTGGTGGTTCAGGTCTTGCTAGGGGACTGTGCTTCAGTTTCTCTTGCTTATAAGAGTGACTGGTCAGAGTGAGAAAGGAAAGGAAAGGAAAGGAAAGGAGAGGAAACAGGAAAGGAAAGGAGAGGAAAGGAAAGGAGAGGAAAGGAAAGGAGAGGAGAGGAAAGGAGAGGAGAGGAAAGGAAAGGAAAGGAAAGGAGAGGAAAGGAAAGGAGAGGAGAGGAAAGGAAAGGAGAGGAAAGGAAAGGAGAGGAAAGGAGAGGAAAGGAAAGGAGAGGAGAGGAAAGGAAAGGAGAGGAGAGGAAAGGAGAGGAGAGGAAAGGAAAGGAGAGGAGAGGA